>WJXA01000195.1:0-105938 GCA_014282245.1 Rhododendron simsii | reverse complement strand
GTTTCTTAAAAAATGACTTTTTAGAAAAATAAGGTAATTTCAAGTTTAAAAATCATATATTTACACAAATAATTTTTTTACCAATATGGATCTTATTTGATAGATTTCATTGAGATCTTTTATACGGTAAAAAAAAATCAAAAAATTATTTTTCATTTTCATTATATTTGAGTTTGAAAATTGAAGAAAAAGAACGGAAAATTACCGGCAGGTGGCGTGGACTAGGATTAATTACCCATACATGGTCTTTACTTTTGAAATCACCACTATCATGACACAGGCAAGATTATTCACCAAAACATGGTAAGGCTATGTTAGTTTACAATTCTACCCCTACATATATATGCAACATTGAAGCCTTAACACGCCATTCTACGTTTTCCTTCTCTCTCCAAGAGTTGTCCAGGTATTCTCCCCCCTCTCTCTCGTTCTCTCTCTGAACCTCTCTCTCGCTTTGTCTCTCCTCTGCTCTCCTCTCTCTTTCTGGCTTTCTCTTCTCTCTCCTCTTTCTCTATCGTTCTGTCTCTTTTTCTCCTAATATTCGAGCAGTTGAGACAATTTTGTGGTTTGTTTACACCTATTTTGACCCAATCGTAAGTGTATGTAAGCATTACTTTTGCGTGTGCCGATTGTCCTCTTTACGGGCGAGATTTCGGCACCAATAGATGCTTCTGTAACGGGAGAATTCCTGTTGATTATCTTGGTAAATATTTTCTGCTTTCTTGATTTTCTTGTTTGGTTTGTGAGAAAATGGAAGAAAATGAAGCAAGAATTGAATATTGGGTCTTGTTTCTTTTTTGGGTAAAGTGATACTTGGGTCTTGGTCTTGTTCTTGTTCGGACCAGCATCCTTCTGATCCTAATTACAACCTAATTATATATGTTGATCAATGAGCTACGTAATATGGAGAGTTAATATTTGGTTGGAGAGAGGCTAATGGTTGCGCTCATAATCTAGAAAGGTTAGTCTTCAGTTGGATCGAGGAAAACAAGTGTTTGATCAAGCCCCATCCACAGTGACGGAGGCTTTGCACAATGACCGCGATGGTCTTAGAGTTCATCGAGCTACTACGTCAAGTATTTTTGTTTCTTAGTGCCTACGCCCTCTTATGTACCAAAAAAAAAAAAAAGAGAAGGCAACGACCAAAAGATGCCTAAGTCACTGAGATACATGTCAAGGTCTTTAACGTAACAAAAGCTCTTGCCATCGAACAAAACAAGGCTCAAATTAAAATTCAAAGAGTTTCCTTGCTCCGTTAGTAACAAGTGACGACGAAAAGACTTGAAAAGATTTAGCTTTTGTTCCCATAGGCTTGGTCCGAAAGATTTAAGTCATTGTCCTAGGTTGAATGTAGTGGATTTCAAGTTTTAGCGCAATTAGTTTTAGGACGTTCTTGACCTGGACATTTTTTAGTTCAATTCTATTCTCTATGTCCTCCTTTCCTTTCGTTTTCCTCTTTGTATGAGTTTTGTGATTATGATTAGTCTGAGGTATGTTTTTTAATATGTTTCTGATGTGTTTTTTATGTTTTAGCTCATCTTGTCGTCGCCTTTCCTTTTCACCCTTTACATGTCCTCTTTTTTCAAGGCGGTTATGTTTCAAACTTCACATTGTTTTGCGGTGCGAGTACAATCACTACAACAAATATAGCTTTCAACAGTGTAATTTTATTGTGTTCTTTCATGAATGCTATTGTAGTGTGGCATTAATAGCGTTCAGGCTTGTTGAAAGACACCGAGAGAAACGGAAGTTCATCAGTAGCGTTTCAATAATCCTATTATAGCGTTCCACCAAATTTTGGGCGCCTAAAACCATACGCGACCTTGAAAATTTTCTCTGAAATCGTGGGCGCACTCTGATTTCCCTCTCTTTTCTTGCGAATAGGGTTTTGGCTTCTAATGGATGATCAAGCGTTCAGTCCTCCATTCAATCGTGAGTTGTCCTTTCTTGAGCAAGGGTTTCAATCAATCATGAGTTCTTCCATTTTTTTTTTCTCCTCTCTTTTTATCGATCCGATTTAGCTAATACTCGATAAAAAACCCTTTTTCTGCTCGATCCCTCCTTCCACGGAAAGAAGCAAATCACGGAGACCTATTGCACCCGTTGAAGCAAAGAGCCGTCGAACAAAGAAGCCCTAACCAGGTTCACTTCGATTTTTTCCTTGATTCTTGCCTAAATGATCCGTAGGGGTATGCACAGATTACATATCTAGTTTTTCATTTTCATTCTAATACGAATATGGGGATTTTCTTTTGCGTCATTCTAGAAAAGAGAATACAACGTGTATGGGTCTTCATTGTCTGCCCAAAAAGCACGAGAAGAAAATTGTGGGTTTTATATTTTCAATGAAAAAGAGAAGTCGGATTAATGACCATTTAAAGATTAATGAAAAAGTTCTTTGTTCTTATTGGTCTTTGTAACAATTCCAAAGATTAATGAAATTTTTTTGCAGTTCAAAAAAAAAAAAAAAGAGAAGTCAGATTAATGTTCTTGCTACCTGAGGCTTTGATTTTACAGATTCAAGTGTTGAAGAAGAAGGTGACATTTTCATGTAGAATCTGAACTATTTGAGGATGGTCACAAAAAACACTGTTGTTAGTAACCTAAATAGACCTCTTTTGGGGCAATCCGGACATGCGTCATGGGGGGCCCTCCCTGGGTTGTCAGCATTGCACGATAATTTGTCCCATGTTTTTCCTGATTGACATTGTGACTTGTGTTAATGTTGGATTCTATATATTGGATGGGCTTTTTAGTCTCTGTCCATGGCTATTATAAATTGGGAATGGATCTATTTGGTTACCGTTCCCTTTATTTCCCTATTTGTTATGCACTCAAATAAAATATTTTAGCGATCCATGTTAGTTCGTGGTAAGCACTTGGTGACAGGGAGTGTGATTCTCATTTTACTAAATTGTATGATGGCCCTATTGAGAAATTGACTTTGGAAAGTCATTCCCTGCTTATGGTGGAAGAGTAGCCCTTTTTAAAGTTGAGAACGGACTTCATGATAATCGGAGTACGCTGCCAACAAAGATGAGTGGTCAAGCACAGCATAATATGATTTAGCTAACTAATCTCCAGGATTTTTGTTTGGGTTTTTTGATTTCTTTGCTTTGACACATATATAGAGTTAATTGATACTTTTTCTTTTGTTTCTTGTTGTTCAGACATGTGACCCACTGCAGGTACTGAACTACTTAGGATTGTGTTTGCCTTAAGTCGACGCATTGTAAAGAAGATTGGCTTGGTTTAGTTTTCCTCTCATTCTCTTGGCTTGATGCAATAGAAGATAGGGTAGTATTCTACCTTCGATTCTGGATCTACGGCTTCCCATGGGTTCAACTGCTATCATTCTTGGAGTGGCTGGGTTCTCGGTCAGCTCCTGTAATCTCTATTTATTTGTTGGGGCACTTATGGTTTAGTCATTTGGTTGCACACCCCTTCAATCAAGCTGGTGTTGCTTATATGGGATCTCTATTATTTATGCTTTGGTTCTGCTTCTGTTGAGTTCAACTGCTGTGGTTTTTTGGTTTGTCTCTCTGCTACTAATCCTATTGGTCAAGGTGTCCCTACCCTTTGTTTCTTATTGACAGACTATGATGAAAGTCTATGTATATTTTGTGAAAAGGCTCCTAAATGTGGTGAACATCTCTTCCTCCATTGCCAAGGGAATGTCATGGCCGGGTGGTACCACCCTTCTATTTGAGGGAGTCAATAGAGGTTTGGGAGTCGAAAGGTCAATGTCGTATCTGTAGAATATCTATCTTGTAGTTTACATATGCTGGTGCTTTGTCTGTCTATTGGTTGTCTACACAAAATACTGTGTTGTGGGGGCTGCAAATTTCTGTTTTTCCAGTTTGGGAGGCATTTCCTAGAGTGTTATTTTTCTCCCATTGGATTGCTCTTTTTACAAACGGGTTGCAAAGTTCTAGTTTTATTTTCTCATTCTCTTGAGCTATGATCAAGTCGGATTAATATTTGTGCTACCTGAGGCTTTGCTTTTACAGATTCTAGTGTTGAAGAAGAAGATGACATTTTCATGTAGCACCTAAAGCTATAATTACGTAGTCCGGGAAGCTACAATATTGAGATTTAGTCAACCTACTTTGTAGCCTTGGGCCTACTATGCGTACATGTGAGCATTAATAGTTTGGTTCTGTCTACTTCTTGGGTGTGGTAATTTAAATTGTAAATGTGGAAGTCTGGTTTGCTAGTTATGTCTGAAGATATCGGAGTGATACTTCAAGCTGCAGTCTACTCATATCCTTTTCTGCTGTAACTTTTATGGAAACTATTACTGAAATTTGCAGCTAGTGTTTTCTATTCATGTTTGTTGCTGCTCTTTGTTATTCTTTGGGGTTGATGCTGCATTGGTGTTGCTCTGAAGATGGTTTTACTAGGACTGGTTATGGTGTTGTTGCTGCAATTTACTTGGCAATGAAGGGATGTTAGTTTGGGTAGCTAAATCTACTTGATAACTTCTGTTTTATTGGTGTTTGAGTTTTTGTTTCTTGCTCCTTGTTAGGAGCATAAGTAACGTTCTGTTATAGGTGTTGATGTTGTGCTAGAAGGATAAAGGAATGTTTATTTTTGTGAGTAGTATTGCTATTTGGGCTCAGGGACATACAAAAAAGAACGGTAACCCCGTAAACCAAATGTTGGCCAAACAATTGTATGGCCATGGCTCCTTGTTTATTCTACTATATCTCGCGACAGTCACAATTTGGTTTTTTACTATACAACTTTTAGAAGGAATTGAAAAAAGTTGACTGGATGCACCAAATTCATCTTCAACTAATCTGAATTTTTTGTTTGTTGAGAGGAACTATTCTGATAGAGGATGCTCTATATCGACGAAGTGACATGACCTATATCAACGAAGCTGTGGGAACTACCATTGCAAGGCCTGCTGACTAAGTTATTATGGACTCTTCACCAGGCAATGTACTTTTATTCCCTCCTCCATTTCAAAGTATTCTCTCGGATGATAAATGTATGCCTGATAAATTTGCTACTTTGTGACCTTTCAATTGAGAGATGCAAGTAGTAGTACTATTGGGTTTCAAATAAAATATTTTCCCTACTGTCTGAGTGCTATGTTCTAAGTCTCTTATCTTGTATGTAGGCCGATTAGTGAAATATGACTTGTAGTCACATCTGTGTGCTATCATTAGTTATTATGAGAACATTGAGCCAAAATTATCATGTTTGAGTTTTCTTAATTGGCTCTAATGTGGGCTTTGCAATAAATAGCGTATGAAAGAAACTTCTTTGCATCTTTTACCTATTTAACTAAATAGCAGGTTGTACTCTCTGGATTCATCCTTAAATAATCTTCTTGTGTTACTTTCTCCGCCTCTTTATGAGTGTCTCTATTGTCTAGGAAATTGTGATCAAGGTACTTGAAATAGTACTAGGTACCACATGTTTGATTAGATTACATCCGCTGAAGTTGAAATGGCTTGTGATTGTTGTTTCTTTTGGCACGGAAAAGGACAAACACGATTTTGCAGATTTATGCAATTTTATGTATTCTGCTTACACCAAGTGATTCGTGGTCCTAGGGTGGTGGACACAAAAGGAGTCTGTATTCTCCAATCTGCAACTCGCGTGCTCCTTCTCATTACCTTTTAATGAAGAGAAGAGAGGCAGTTTGGTGGATAAGGCAAGCAGAATAGCTGATTCTGATGGACCTTTACATCACCAGAATCGAGCTTTAGAAGAAAAAAAAGCTCTTAGAAATGATAGTTCAGCCGACCCCAAAAAGGGTGTACGAAGGGGAAATGCTTCCATGTTGGAAGGTGTATCCTCTTTCGGACCAATGCATGGAGATAATTATAGAAGGCAGAATACTCTTGAAAATGTCTCTAAGTGCTTTGAAGATCAGTGTGCACCATTACAAGTGGAAGAGTTAGACAAAAATGCCAATGTCTCAGAAACATCCATGGTGGACTCTATGTCTGGAGCGGAAATATCGCCAGATGATGTTGTTGGAGACATAGGTCAGAAACAATTTTTGAAAACAAGAAGAGCTATTACCCAGTAAGTATCTTTGACTGAATTATTGCAATGTTCATTTGCTACAGCTAACAATACAGAGATGAGTGAATTGTTTTTATGTCCGTTCTGCTTTCGGTTTAATGAACTCTATGAGCTGATTTGACATGTGGGTTCACAAGAAGTAGATAATCCTATTGATATTGCATCGTTGTTGTATCCTATTGATAATGCAATAGACTTGGGACAATGTTGGTTGAAATTAGAATGGCCTGAGTTTTCCATGGAATTGTGTGAAAAATAACAGTTGACTTGAAGTTTGGATTAATGAAACTCCAATCAGTCAAAACGATGTATTAAATTGCTATGATTGATCATACATTGTGGCTGGAAATTTTGCTGACATTGACAAACGATACCCTAGGCTGGAAATAGGTAGATATTGCTAAACATGTTATTAAGTTGTCTAATATGTCTGTGCACAAATGTTTTTGCTCCATCCATTGAAAATCTGGCTTTTGGTGCTTAATCCAACTCCAATGCTACTGTTTTGCAGTCAGCAAAGTGTTTTTGCGGTTCAAGTCTGTGTTGCATAGATTGATAAAGGTAAGCTGATCTTTCCTATTTAAAAGTGCTTAGTTTTTTGGGTGATGCTGCGGCATTTTCTTCTTGGTTTTAGACTTCCAATTCCTTGTTAATATGAAACAGGTGCAGAAATTGGTTGCAGCATCTCCGGAACTCTTGCTCCAAAGTGAACTTCATCTGGGTAAGTCTTCGATCGAAGGCTTACCGACTAAGATATTGCCCTCGGGGAATCTACTAGAAGCACCACCACAATTATTGAGCAAACTGAAACCTCAGAAGCCCATCCATGACAAGGAATGTGCAGCGGAGAATGTTTGGGAAATGCCTCTTCTTCCTTATCTAAGCAATCAGTCCGACATAAAACTTAATACCCGGAAGAAAGGGTATAAGCTCTGCAGAAAAGCAAGCTTCGAGTAAAGAAAATCTGCAGAATGAGATGGCCGGTTGGCCTAGTGCATGCATGATTCCATTTTCAAGAAAATAGAATTACATTAGTTATTTTTCAATGAGTCCAATTAGTCGGGCTCTTTTGTGTAGTTTTTGTTGGAAATTGTTTCACAAGCTAATGTAATGAATCTTTATTCAATGGTTGAATTGTTTATTGTATATTGACATTTGGATATAGTTGGTGTTGAATGGAATAAATCATTTTTGTTTCTTAAATGAAATTACCATGATCTTATTTCAAAATGCTAATATATTGGTATTTGTAGAATTTTTAAAAAAATGCAAAAATTTGGATAATAGAAACTTTACATTCTATAGCGTTCTTAAAACACTGTAGAAATTTTTACATTCTATAGCATTTTTGAAATGTAATCTAAAGTCCACATTCTATAGCGTTTTAAAAACGCTGTCTTAAGTCTAAGACTTTTAATTGCATTGGCTAATACAACGTTTGGAAAAACGTTGTGTATATCATTCAATAGCATTTTTCAAACGCTGTAATATGTGATTTTTCTTGTAGTGAATATGAGGGCACTTCACCCAGCTTCTTTGATGGTAGCATTTCTTGCTCATTTTTGTTGCTATAGTTTGGTGGAATTGGAGCACCTATTATCAAATACTGCGTGAAAATCAAAGTTGAAATCTCACCTATCTCCACCGTGCGGTACACATTACTACCGTATGGTAGAGGTCTTTAGGGAAAAGTTCTATTCACAACTCCTTTCCTCATTGTTTTTTACATGCCATGCTATTTTAAATTCATGAAAATTGCATCAATCGTTGTTTTGACATAAATGCTGCTTAACAGACACATGAGCATATATTCCTATTAAAACATAGAGTGTTACATAGTTTTGTTTTAAAATTGAAAACCACGAAGCCATGTACTGTACGGCACAACTTTCTGCTGTACGATGGAGTTTTCGTGGAACAGAATACTGTTTTAGTTGTTTTCCGTAATTAATTTTCAGTATGCAAGCATGCCTGTTAGTCTCTATTGTTACCATAAAATATTAACCGTTTTGGCTATTTCTTATTCAAAGCATGCCTATTAATGCCTATATCTTCTGCAATTGCTTGTTTACGTGCTATAAACTGTTTATGTGGTATTAAAAGTTAAGCAATAAAATAATTTTTAAAATTCCACAAATATTAGTAGATATCGATTTTATCGGGCAAGGGGGTGCTTTTCCAAACAAAACCTTCCCCTCTCGTAACCTGGCTCTCGAACCCAAAACTCTCTGTTTTCAATAGACCAAAACCTTTTTAAAAGGGCAAAAGAGTCACACTTTTCAAATAAACCGTTTCTCGGGGTTAATTCTTTTCAAAACTCGAGTGGCGACTCTCAAATGAACCAACCATTTTTCCCCTTTTTGTAACACTAAAAAAATACAAAAAGACAGACGGGGAATTTTTTTGGGCATATAGCCCACACTACACTTTTTATCTTTGACGACCAAATTTTAATTTACCTGAGACTAAGTCCGTATTGCCAAAATGCTACATTGTATATTTGTGTTGACCACATGTTTATTGTATAAAGAGCACGTCATATTTTTGGGAAGTGATAAATGTGAAAAGTTAGGTGGTGGTTCCTTCAAGACCAAGACCAATTCAATATTGCCGAAAGACTACACTCTATGTCTGTGTGGATCACATGTTTATTGTATAAAGAGCAAGTCATATTTTTTTGGCAGGTGAAGGGTGAAAAGTTAGGTGGTAGTTCTTTCAAGACCAGGACCAAGTCCATATTGCCCAAAGACTAAACTCTATGTCTGTGTGGACCACATGTTTATTGTATAAAGAGCACATCATATTTTTTGGGAAGTGATAAGTGAAAAGTTAGGTGGTGGTTCCTTCAAGACAAAGACCAAGTCCATATTGCCAAAAGACTACATTTTATGTCTGTGTGGACCACATGTTTATTGTATAAAGAGCACGTCATATTTTTTGAAAAATGATAAGTGTGAAAAGTTAGGTGGTGGTTCTTTCAAGATCAAGACCAAATCCATATTGCCGAAAGACTACACTCTATGTCTGTGTGAACGACATGTTTATTGTATAAAAAGCAAATCAAATTTTTTGGGAAGTGATAAGTGAAAAGTTAGGTGGTAGTTCTTTCAAGACCAGGACCAAGTCCATATTGCCCAAAGACTACACTCTATGTCTGTGTGGACCACATGTTTATTGTATAATGAGCACATCATATTTTTTGGGAAGTGACAAGTGTGAAAAGTTAGGTGGTGGTTCCTTCAAGATCAAGACCAAGTCCATATTGCCGAAAAACTACACTCTATGTCTGTGTGGACCACATGTTTATTGTATAAAGAGCAAGTCATATATTTTTGGCAAGTGATAAGTGAAAAGTTAAGGTGGTAGTTTTTTCAAGACCAGGACCAAGTCCATATTGCCGAAAGACTACACTCTATGTCTATGTGGACCACATGTTTATTATATAAAGAGCACGTTATATTTTTTGGGTAGTGATAAATGTGAAAAGTTAGGTGGTGGTTCCTTCAAAATCACGACCAAGTCCATATTGCAAAAAGACTACACTCTATGTTTGTGTGGACTGCATATTTATTGTACAAAGAGCATGTCATATTTTTTGGCAAGTGATAAGTGTAGAAAGTTAGGTGGTGGTTTTTTCAAGACCAAGACCAAATCCATATTGCAAAAAGACTACGCTCTATATCTCTGTGAACCACATGTTTATTGTATATAGAGCACGCCGACGGGGCTTCTTTCCTGAGGGTGGCCGAGCCTGAACTACCTTATCGGCGGACGCAAGGTGAGTGCAATGTTAATGACTGATGGGCCTCGGCTTAGAGCCGAGCCCCGATTTAGGTGCGGCCACATATGAGCTTGGTCTAGTTATTCAATACAAGTACGAACAGTTATGTTCAGCCTGCTACAACATGAATGAATCATTGGCGTCAAGCAATCATTGGCATCGAACAAATAATGAATTGGCGTAAAATAAATGAAGAATTGGTGTCAAAGGTCCAACGGATGGTCATCACCAGCCATGAAGTGATCCCAAAAGCAAGGAGCTGATTAAGCTACTAACCTTTTTTTTGCTCGGCAATTAAGCTACTAACCTAATCTTGATATAAAGAACGGAGGATGATGTAATTGTGGTTATGTTGGTTTTCATTGTTGTTGGCACGTGTTGTCACTTTGTAAAGGTTGAAAAAATGGTCACGTCCAGTACTTGGCATGAGTAACCTTTTTATGATAGTAATTTACAATTTTAGCTGTAGATGACACTTTTTTGCAAAATTGTAGGTGACACTTTTTTGACAAATGCAAGATGACACTTAGTGCCACCAAGTTTGTGGTTGTATTTTGTTTGGTGCTTAAAGAATGATGTTTTATCTTTTTTTCTTATTAACGATTGCACGTTGTATTATAGAGATTTGGACAACCATCACTCTCTAGTACTCATTGAAACAAGTTCTTTGGTTTTATTGATGGACTAAACTGGAAATTGCAGCTGCTCTTGACAGAGTATACTCCATATAGATCTATTGAAATTTGCAGTTGCTCTTGACGGAGGATACTCCAAGCAATTGAATTTTGTCTCTTTGAGCCCGATAGGTTTCTACAAGAGCCAACACGGTATCCAACTCAGCTTGCAATGACTGTAGGTGCTCCTTAATGGGAAGTTAAAACACAGTAGCCACCTGCTACTCGTGTCTTCCGTTTCAGTGTCTGTGTCCTGTCCTTTTTCTTGACCATGCCCGTGTCTGTTGACTTAGCTTCAACTTGTCCCTTCTCTTCCAAGTAATTTGTAATTAGGTTGGCTAATGGTGTTGATCAAAAATTGAGCAAGATATTGCCAGATTTTCAGCATGGCTACATCAGGTTGATAAAGATATAGCCAGATGTATTTGAATACCCATTTTCAACATGGTGTTGATCAAAACTTACCAAGTATATGAATCTGAATACCCATTTTCAGTATCGCACATTCAATTGTGAAATTTAGGGTCAAGTTTGTGGGATCCAAAAGATTTAACTCTCAAGTTATACACGCAAATTTGAAAGCAACAACACAAGAATTCCAACATCACAGATGCTGCAACCATTTTCATAACAAATCTTCATTCCATTCATTTATAAACCAATACAAAAATATGTCTATTAACCACGAACAATATTGCAGCAAAACTAAAAGGCGTGCGAGAGACGAATACGAAGCTCCTCCTATGGGGTTAATTCAGTGCCTTCGTACTTCCACAATATGTGTTCGCTTCTGAAGAAAATGTATTGTTTCATCTGCGCAATTGTTGAAGGCATGTGCTATGCTATGCCATTCATTCTCTAGTGGCTTCCAAGCAAACTCGGGATCTTTGTTTTCCAAAAACTTCTCATACTCAAGTGCTCCTCTTCCTAACACATATTTGAGTGACTTATGGATCACAACTTTCATTGGCAATGACAATCAAATGCTGTAACATAAACATCACAGTAATAACTAATAAGTAAATTATAGTCCAAAACCGACACTTTAATCCAAACAAACAAACGAAAACCAATCTATTGACCATAAACTATAGAAAATATTGACATGGTAATCAACACATTGCACTTCACTTGGAATCCATCATATAGCAAGATTAGAAATCATAGCAGAGAAGGAAGAAGAACCATTACCTCAAACGACCTTTGCTGGAGATAGAAGCATCTGGCTTTGGAGTACCATTGCGTGCAGCCTCTTGCTGCTCCAGAGCCTTCGACTCAAAGTATTCGAGCCATGCAGCCGCATCCTACAAAAATCATAAATCAATCTGAGGAAAGAATAATCACATATAATGGATGAAACCTATTTTCCAAATGTAAGCTTTCTGCTACCTGCGTGCGTAAATCATCTGATCCGAGTTTTGCCTGTAGAATCGGTAGTGTGGTTTGTTCATGCTGAATGCTCAAGTAGTAGGCCCCCATTAACGATAGAGCAATGGCAATAGCATGATAGCTGGCAGTAGTCTGAATAAGCTAGATACAGGGATTAATGATTTAACTTGGCAAAAGGATACATCTTAATACTAACACCTTAGACATCCACAAGACAAATGGTCATCATAGAAGCATAGCCATATGCCAGTTATAGTTTTAGGTGATGTCTCCTCATTTCAAAATTAAGAAGTTTAAATAAAGGTGATGAACATCTCTCGGTCACGGCAAACAAAGTTAACTTCCAAAATTTAGAAGCCAAATCTTTTTTTTGGCCATTAGAAGCCATATCTGATTTTCATATTGTATGCATAAGCAATGCAAGGCAATTTTACAGAAACTCATAATAGCCCAACATTTGCTATGCAGAATCTACCGGAGACGTAAGTAATTGCATAGTTATATATACAGAACCTCATGGGGGGGGGGGAGGGAATCAGTACTAAGATATGATCAGCTCCAAGTAGCCTTTTGTTACACTTCATAGCCTCATGGAGGTATCTAAGGGCAACATGAACATTTCCCAAACCTTCTTCCATCATTGCTACATTAATATATGTGGCAGCAGTATTTGGACGAGAAGGTCCGCATGTAAGATGCAAAAGATACAATGCACGATTTACATACCTAGCACAGCAAACAAAAACATAAGATTTGAATGAGTGTCATCTTGATACCATTGAACACCAGTAATAAGAAATCTTCTTAGTGTACTTACAACTACAGGGTATGGAAGAACCATTGTTATTTAATTGAAGTTCAGGATTGTATTTGCAAACATACGTGCTAGCAATGGACAACGGTATATACAGGTGGTATGTTCTAGATCTCAAGACACTCAACAATTAGAAGAACAAACTATTTTGCTTGTTCAATATAATAAGAAATCTACTAATTTAAAACAACCAGAAAGTTCCCAAGACACTGCATGCACCTCCATGAAATAATCCAAACAATTGAAGTCATGACATGGTGCACTGAATGCTATACAACTCATTAGGTAAGCCTATATTGCATCAAACAGAGGAAATGAGACATTTCAATCAGCACTACATCAAGTCCTAAGAATGCCCACTTACACCCTACTAGTGTATCTAGATAGCAGAACACCACTGAACACGTTCACAAACTAGCATTTTTGTCCAAACGACCGTCAAATTCACATCTCAAATTGTCTGGTGAGTTAGGTGAAAATTTTTTTGCTCAACAAACAAATTATACTAGCCAGTGTGAGGGAGTGCATGTCTCAACCAAACTGTGGAATTACAAATTAATGTGTCTAACTCGATTTCGCTTCCACAAGTTATCAAATCAAGCTTCACTTGCCCTTATTCCTTGGTCAAAAGAAAAAAGGAAAAAAAAAGATGAGAAAAGAACTAAGAAGAAAAAAGACAAGGAGCCATCCAAAAAAATGTTAGGGCGGAAATAAACTTACTTTCTAGATTCTCAAACAAAATGAAGAACTTTACGAACGAACCACTTGTCTTTCTGAGAATCATCTATCACCCTAGCTGTTACCTGAAAAATACAGTAGATCTAAGAAACACAATGCAATGGAATCCAGGAAAATAAGTTACACTGAGACAGCCAGGACCCGGCTTGGCGGTGATTAAATGTCGTTGAACGTCAAACCTATATAAAACCATATGTGAGAATGGGGTTACCTGGTGAAACACAGAGGAGAGGACCCGGCTTGGCTAATTCCAACAGACTCTGCACCGATGAACAATAAGAAGATGCCTTATATGCAAAAGAAACGCAAGTTACAACTCAGGGCATGGAACCAATGGGTGGTTTACAATTAAAAGACAGAAAGACACCGAAAGTCATCACAAACATTCAGTGTAAACAGATTCGTAATTCCAAGAGTTTTTGCCAATTCGTGCAAGATGTGTGGAATAGCAGCTAATAATAAACACTTGTCAAACTGGAGAAAATTTGCAGCCAATGATGTATGCTTCTCGCTTGAGTAATGACTAAAACCTTGAGATCACGAACAAATATGTTCAGTTTCTCGTGTAAGCAATCATACTATTATGTCATCGTGACTTAAACCTGGGCATGGCATATCTCCTATTACCTCTCAATTCAAGTAACAAACTATTAATTTTTTGTTCTTTAATCCCACTCTGAATTCGTAGATTTTGGATGTCTGTGAAGTCCAACAAGTACTCCAAAGACAAGTTCAAGTGTAGCTTGGAGAACATTAAGTCTACCCTGGTTACTTCTTGTTTCACTTGCTTCACACAGGAAAGTCTAATTAGCCCCATTTTCATGTTAAAAAAGATACAATAACATTTCCAACTCTTCTTAATTCCAACAGATAGTGAGAGAGGTCTTGATCAAACCTTATTGCATACCAGAATAGAAAAAATAAATCATCTGGATTCACTACTCTTTTGTCTTATCAAATGATAAATACTATTTTTTTTTTGACAAGAAATGATAAATTCTATAAATGTATTAATATCACAATTGCACTACTCTTTTGTCTTATCCTTTTTTTACGTTTTATGTAGGGTTCTTTGTGCCCAAAATTAATGAAGCATATCTTCAAGTTAATTTACCAAAAACTGGCCACGAACATAGAATACGTCGAAGGAAAGCATATACACCATTCAACTCGAATCAGCTCCTTGAAGTTGAAGATAGAATCATGACTTGTGGACAGTTTGCATTTTGAAAATTCTATCACCTACTGTTGATAAACTACATGATGCCTTCACATAGCTATGCGTAGTATATCCCCAAAAGTATGGAGCAAAATCCGGCATTTTTATATACTATCTTTCAAGAAACAAGTGCAAAAATTCGTAACGAAATGCATATTACCTTCACTAGAAGAAGCTGCATTTGTTACACTGCCATCTAACTCTGAACCGTCAACACTTGCATTATCCGATTCAACACTGTGCTCACCTGCAACTGAACTATGGTTCTTCTTAGCAAACATCAAGAGTCGTTTCAAGCCTTTCGGTGATTCCTTCACCTGAACCTTGGCCAGGGATTCAGGAATCATTGCTAATTTCAGGTCTTCAAAGCCAGGAACTTGTGGTTTAACACCCATCATCTCCGTCTCTAATCTTGTTGAAGGTGTTTTTCCATTTTCTGAATTTGCAGTGCATGGGTCTTCTAAAGAAGAGAGCCGAGCGTAGGGGGCTTCATAGGGTTTTCCAGATGTACGGACACTTGAAGAGTTCTGTGCTTCCTTCTCCGCAGATGTTACCTGACAAACAAATGCCATATCTTAGATTAACAAGAAAAATTGATAGCTTCCAATACACTGAGTTCATGAAAAATTTCCTCTTTCTCATAACCAAAGACCAGAGAAATTGGACTTAGTGGAATGAGATTAACTTGCTTCCATAAGCCAATTCAGTACAACAAACAAATTGAAATATGCTATCACAATTAAAGACAAGCTCAAATAGAGCCTATTAATAGTAAAATTAACAAATCTTCAAAATATTTTAGCGGATTTTGGGTACACCAACTTTCAAAATTACAACCAGAATCTAGGACACTGCAATATGGAGGACCAACATTAGCAAATAAACTTAGGTTTAAGGTTATTTACAAATGTAATCGATCCATTGAATCATTTGTTCATACAATAGCAGTAAGTGCTTCCTTATCAAAACTCTACTATACTATTACTTTCAAAAAATAATGGAGGCCACGTTGACTGCTAAAAACATGGCCTAGAGGTTGTACGTTCGAACGAAAGAGCAGTCACTTTGTGCAAGTGATACTAAACGTGACATCTGTGCCTAATCTACCCCAATCCAGATTCCAATTAAACTGGATCTACTTTTACTATTACATTCGAACATTTTCCTCATATGGTACATAGATCTTGTTGCTCAATAAGTTTCAATTTACTTGGCTTCACTTGGTCTAGGTTGTTATATGCAGACCTCATAAGTTTTAGTATGTATGGACCATAAAAAAAGTTTTGATTTTTCCAAATCCTACCATATGAAACTTGGGTTGCTCTTGTATTTGACTTTCAACAGCTTCAATCACAAGTCCCTCCGTGGGTGAAGCTGGTGCGTGAATAGCAGCATATTCTGATATCATGTAATTTTTCTCTACTTTGCCATGACTGCCACAGTGTTCTTTTTGAACACCCATATTTTCTTCTAATGAATGCACAACTGGAAGAGGGGGCTTCTCACACTCGAGCATCACAATTGTCTTGTCAATGACAGGATTGTCATCCACCTCACTCTGGTGTGTGCGTTTATCAATTTTCCTATCTAATTTAGTACTGGAGGACGTTACAGAAGACTTGATCGCCTTCACTTCCTATGTCATCTCTTCGGGTGCTGATTTGTTCTGGCCTATATCAGATGACTCTTCAAATAGTCATCTGGAAAAACATTGAACAAGTTTAAAAAAACAAAGAAAACAAGATGCTATGCCGATTCCATGTACAAAACTAGTTCTATTCATTGCTTCTGAAGGGAATGCTCGAAAACTAACCTTAATCGTCGACCCAATAAGTCCAACTCCGCAACTTTTTGTTCCCTCCACGCTTCTCCAAACCGTCTACCACTGGTCCATCTGACCCCAAAATCATTAACAAGAACCATTCTACAGAGAGAGAGAGAGAGAGAGAGAGAGTGTGTGTGTGTGTGTGTGTGAGAGATTGGGGAGTCGGTGAGAGGAGGATCTCAGGAGACATTGGGGATTTGGGAGGAAAATGGGTGTTAGGTTTTTTTTTGGATATATATGGGTGGGTATAATTGTCAATTCAACTTCTCACACCATGTCTTGGTGAATACTTTTTCTTGTGTCATCAAGGTGGTGATTTGGAGAGTGGAGTCCATGAGATGGTGAATAAGGCTGGTCTGCACCGCCTGCCAGTAATTTTCCCTTTAAAAGTAGTATCAAAGAAAAAGAATTCCCACCATCGATTGTTTAAAACACAACATGGAACCCGCCAAGGAGTAAGGCAGCTAACACTAGCAGTTGGAAAACAGAATAGGAAAGGACCATGACACAACCGATCTATTCCGGATCGACCGAATTGGTACATAGTCATTTCTTCCCCTAGATCCCTGGGGTCAGCTCTTGTATTTTCTTATTCTTTTCATCCTGTGCAAATTGCACCATAAACGTTAGTGAGTATTTATTTGGACTTTTCTATACTACAGAATCTAAAAGCAACATAGGCACAAAAATTAGCGATCTAAAAACAATGCCATTTGAAAAAAAAAAATAGATGCACCATTTTTTCCCTATCCATTTCCTTTCTTTTGAAACTAAACTACCATAATCCATGAGTACACACTTGTCACAAGCTGTTACGACATAATATTTTCTATTCCGAGACAACATATGGCCGTACAAGTCATTAATGAATCAAACACTACAATTTAGTAAGACTGTAAGAGAATGAAACCATTTACCTAACAATTCAGTCAATGGCAAGTTATCTGTGGGTGCAGAGCAACAAAAAAATGGGTACAGACCAGGTCATTTTAACATAAAGATCAAATAATTCCATTACAATCTCCCATCTAATAACAAAATAGATTAAAACATGTCGTAGGCGACGGTTGACACTCACACAATGAACCTACTTCAATTTTTGACACTGAACCATTCACTACAATATCAATCGACCAACCTTTTGGGTATGAGAAAAACCAGTCCAAACCAAAACCCAACAACATTTTCCCAGGAAACAAACACCCATAGGAAAAGTTGGACCCGAAGAGCATTGGTGTTGTTGCTCTTGTCAACTTACTAATTGATGAAATTTACTCCCATAGAAAAGGTGGTGTTTTTGGATCAAAACTTAAGATTCAAATTCCCCCAATTCCACCCAATGCCTTCTCTTCTGATCAATCACCCAAATCTCTACTAGATTTTGGAATTAAAACCCGGAAGCAAGATAATACTATTGCAGCCTCTCATTAATTTAGGGTTTTCAAAATTAGGGCTTTGGGGGCAAAACTCCAAACATGTAGGTGGAAGCCAGAGAGTAGTTAAACATGAGCAAGATCAATAAACAAAGAGAGTTCGAACTTCAAACAAAATTTTTGGAAATCCATTTTCTCCCCCTTTTTTTCCTTGAATCAAAACGAAATTCCATGAATTTACACATTACCTAACGTTACAGTGTTGACCAAAAATTAGATGCAAGTAAGGAAACTGACTTACCTAAATTAGTTGTTCGATTATTGTCGTAGGCGACTGTGACTCCTTCGACTGCTGATCATTGTTGTAGTCGAATCCTTCGATATACGATCATACAAACCCTAAATCTTGAGAAGAGTGCAACAACTTCGAAGGCAAGAACAACACAAAGGGAAGGAGGAGGTGACGTAGAGAAACAGGAAGCTAGGGTTTCGTGGAGATTTTTGGGATATGGAACCATGGAGGAGGTGGGAGGGAGGAGATGAGATGAGAGAGAGAGAGAGAGAGAGAGAGCGTGTTCTGGTATTCAATATTCACCCAGGCAAACGAAGGCTTTTAACGGTGTCACCGTGGACAAAGGGCAAATTTGTCCATTCTCATCATGTTTATTACCTCATACCATGTATTGGTAATATTATTTGCAGGTGCCATGTCTTGGTAATTTAGAGACTTGACACCATGAAAGTGGTGATTAACCTTGGTCCACGCCACCTGCCGGTAATTTTCCCGAAAAAGAACTTTTTAAAAAGGGCAAATTTCACTTACCTCCCCGAGGTTTCTGACAATTACAGACACCTTCCCTCACGTTTCTGAAATTGTACTTACCTCCCCTGTCAGTCTTGTCGGCTAACTTCTGTTTACGGAAAGTGTGAATTTCCATTTCTACCCCTTTATTTACCTCCCCTGAGGTTTATAATAATATTAGATACCTCCCCTGAAAAAAATAATTTTTTTTTAATTGCTTTGACTTCTATTTTTTCCTTTCTAATACAAGCCAAAGAAAGTTGATTGAACATTGAACTAAAGTGTTGTAACCCAAATTAATTATGATGTGCGTAAACTAACCCAAAACACCTTGAATTTTAAAAAATATGTTGAACTAATATACATAACTTAATTGATAAGTGTAATTTCAAAAACTTGATAGTAAAGTTCTTCATCTATAAAGCATAGTTTGTTTTAGCCAATATGCCAAAAAAAAAAATTAGCATAATTTTTTTGAGCTCATTTTCATAATGAAGTTTTTTTTATCAATGTTAATGTAAAGTGTTTGAAGGTTCATTATTCAATGAATATGTAGCTTAGAAATTCCAAAAGTTCAAGAAAAAAAATTCAATTGGAGAAAAAGGAATTTTTGGCTAAAAATGTTAAAATATTTTTTTGGGGTGTAAAAAAAGGCGGTATAGGATTGCAAAATATAATTATTTTAATATGAAGCTATATACTTGAGATTTTTTATTCTTTGCCAAAAAAAATGTGAAGTATCATAAAAAAGTAAAGGGACTCTAATTCTTTTGTGTTTATGCCTCATATGTATGTGGTTTAAAAAAAATTCAGAATTTTTTTGAAGCTTTAAAAAAAATTATACATGCATGTTTAATACCAAATGTCGATATGTATTTAATTTAACATACAAATGTATTTATGGATATGTAGCATAGAAGATAACATTATAACTATTTTTTTCAATATTGATTTAGTTTAGAGGAGTAATTAATTATTTATAACATGTATTCACTAGCTAAACATTAAATTAGCATATAAGAAAAAAATATTTAGGACAAGAATTTCAATTAACATATATATATATATAAAATAAATATGTCATGATATGTATAAGTAAATACAAATAAAGATATGGATATTTATAAGTAAATGCAAAATTGTTGACTCAAGGGTAAAATGGGTAGTATCATAGATGTAATGGATGATGTCAGCAATTTCCGTCATACTTAGTGACGGTCAACTAACGGATGGGGAATCTGCAGCCGACAACTAAAGCAGAGGGGAGGTAAGTGCAATTTAAGAAACCTGAGGGGAGGTATCTGTAATTGTCAGAAACCTCAGGGGAGATAAGTGAAATTTGCCCTTTTAAAAAAGAACGGTTAGTGGAACACCCCCTGGTCTCCTAGCTCCCCCCACTCTCCAAGAAAGAATATCCTCCACATTTTCGTGAGAGTACTGAGAAGATTGGGGGGTCTGAATAGAATTTCCACATCACAAAAGTGACTACTAAATAGGGCCGGCCCTAGGCATAAGTCAGCGAGACGACCGCCTAAGGCCTCCCATTTTGGGTCCAATAATTGGGTCCCCAAATATTGAAGTAGATTAAAAATATTATATAAGCAAACTATTAGATAACTGGGCTAACACAATCGATCCAGTGGTAATGCATGAGAGTTTGGAACAAGAGCTTGTGAGTACGATCCACGGCACGTTCACTTTTTTAGTGCAACAACCCTTTGAAAAATAGGTTTTGAGATGGTGCCGTAGTGTGGCTAAAACTTAGGATCTGAGGTACCAACAATGCAATAAAACCACTTTGCCATCGAAGCACATGACTGTTTTTGTTTACTATATCAAACAATTAATTAACATAGTAGAAATCACGAGGTTCCATTTTCAAATTCCGCCTAGGGCCCCGGAAATCTCAAGGTCGGACTTGCTACTAAAAAAGCTCCTACCAGCCAATTTTAAAATTTGCAACCAATCTCGTCGTGTTCTTAGGGCTGTCCATCCACCCGACCACCCGACCCGATCCGACCCGAAAATGGGCATAACGGACGGATCTGATCAGCCATTCGGGTCGGGGTCGGGTTGATTTGGTCGGATTTTACATTTAGTCGGTCGGGTGTCGGATGCACCAAATAATTTTTCGGGTGATCCGACCCGACCGACAAAATAGGTATAAAACTTTAAAACCCCTAATTTTATTTCTATTTCCACTTTCCGTTCTAGACTTCCAGTTCCAGTCGCCGACTCTTCTCTCTCTCTCTCTCTCACTCTCTCTCTCTCTCTCTCTCATGGAGTCCTCTCTCTCTCTCTCTCTCTCTCTCTCTCTCTCTCTCTCTCTCTCTCTCTCTCTCTCTCTCATGGAGTCCTCTTACAGCAGGACAAAGACGAACTCCCCCAACCACAACCACAACCTCCTCCTGCTTCCCCACTACTCCTCCACCGACTTCCCCACTACTCCTCCGCCGGCTACAGCAGCGGCTCCACCTTGTCCTCAACGACGTTCTCGATGCGATCGCCCAGTCGTTGATTTCAAGCTCATCTCAATTAAGGATCCTCCCCTCTCCCGCGACACATGCCGCCTACCTCCAGCCCATGTTCACCTCGCTCGATTCCTCCTCCACCTGCCGCCATCTCCATCACCGGCTCACCGCCTCTAAGCCTCTGTATTTTGGGAATAAAAATTTAATTTTCAAGAAAAAGGTGTGTAGATCTGTGATTGTGAATGATTATTTTTGTAATATTATGATTTAATTTGAAATATTATGTTGTGAATCTTGATCTGTGTTTGTGAATCTGAATCTGTGTTTGTTGTGGATCCGATCTGTGACTGATTGTGATTTTACACAACCCGACAATCCGACCGAACCCGACCCGAACAAGTTAAAACTCCGTTCGGTTGGAACCCGACAGGGGTTTCAGTCGGGCTCGGGTGCTCGTTTAGTCAATCCAAATACAGTCGGGTCGGGGTCCAACCGATCCGAAACCGACCAAATCCGACCCGTGGACAGCCCTGCTTGTTCTGATACTCACTTGGTATTACTACTATTAGTCTCCTGCCCCCTCTCCCCAAGAAAGAATCTCCTCCACATTTTCTTTAGAGTACTGAGAAGATAGGGTGGTCCGAATAGAATTTCCACACCACGAAAGTGACTACTAAACAGTGCCGACCCTAGACATAAGCCCACCAGGTAGCCGCCTAGGGCCTCCCATTTTGGGTCCAATAATTGAACCCCCAAATATGGGAGTAGAATAAATATGATATAAGCAAACTATTATGCAAATGGGCTAACACAGTTCGGTGGTAATGCACGATAGTTAGGAACAAGAGCTTGTGAGTTCGATCCCCAGCACGTTTACTTTTTAAGTGCGACAACCTTTAAAGAAGAGGTTTTTAGCTGGTGTCGTAGTGTGGCTCGAACTCAAGATTGAAGTACCAACAATGCAGTCCACCCACTTCGCCACCAAAACACATAGCTGGTTTGTTTCCTATATCAAACAGGTAATTAATATAATAGAAATTTCTAAGAGGCCCCATTTTCAATCCCGCCTAAGGCCTCGAAAATCTCAAGGCCAGGCCTGCTACTAAAAGAGCTCCTACTAGCCAATTTTAACATTTGCAACCATTCTCGTCTTGGTCTGACACTCACTTGGTATTACTACTATTAGTCTCTTACCCCCTCTCTCCAAGAAAGAATCTCCTCCACATTTTCTTCAGAGTACTAAGAAGATAGGGTGATCCGAATAGAATTTACACACCACGAACGTGACTACTAAACAGGGCCAACCCTAGACATAAGCCCACCAGGTGGCCGCCTAGGGCCTCCCATTTTGGGTCCAATAATCGGACCCCCAAATATGGGAGTCGAACAAATACTATATAAGCAAACTATTATGCAAATGGGCTAACACAGTCCGGTGGTAATGCATGATACTTTGGAACAAGAGCTTGTGAGTTTGATCCCCGGCATGTTGACTTTTTAAATGCGAGAACCTTTGAAAAAGTGGTTTTGAGCTGGTGTCGTAGTGTGGCTAGAACTCAAGATTTGAGGTGCCAACAATGCAGTCCAGCCACTTTGCCACCAAAGCTGTAATAACTCTGAATTTCAATAAATAAAATTTATTTATTATTCGAGTTATTAATTTAAATTGTTTGAATTACTTTAAATTCCTGTGGTTTGTCATAATTACACTTTAGTCCCTCAAGGATCATTTCTTGACTTTAAGCCCTACTTAGCAAGCCTAGTTAGCTTCTAACCGGCTAGTTGGAATAACCAAACTAGGAAGTCACCTAAGTTACTTTTCCCTTACCCCAAATGGACCCTTTTGCCCACCATTGAACCTTATAACCCTTTCAACCCTAGAATTAGAATTTGTTTATTTATTTTCTTTTATTATTTTAGTTTTACTCTTTGTTCCTTGGATAATAATAGTTAGGGGAACTATTATCCATTGGATAATAGAAACCTCAATTCTTTATATTAAAGGTATGTTGGTCAAAGTACTAATATTTATAAAAAAAATAGACTTTTATAAATGCTTTAAAGGACATTTTTTTGGTTCTTTTATTATAAAGGTTCCCAAGTTACTATTGTCCATTGGACAATAAAAGGTAGGAGAATTATTATCCATTGGATAATAAGTTCATCTTTCAACCAAGTACATGAGTTTATTAAATTAGTCCTTTTCTTAAATCTCCATGTGACAAGGTACCTATTATTTTATTATGTAAGTACTTAGTACTAAGATTCTCCTAAGTACCCTTTATTTATTTTATATTGGGGAGTTGTTCTTCCTAGTGTACAATAGTACCCATGTATATATTATATAAGTACATGGAAGACTTAAATATTACCTTAGTACACATGTGTCAATTTATTAGTTTATTGGGTAAATCTTAGTCCTTTAGGTCTTTTGATCTTTAGTACCAAAAGTACTTAGTATTTTAATTGTATTCTTGCACTTAGAATAGAGTATATATATGTATGTATGTACCATACTAGAGAGAGAGAGAGAGAGAGAGAGAGAGAGAAGCCGAGAGAGGGGAGAGAGAGAGAGAGAGAGAGCCGGGAGGGAGAGAGAGGAAGAGAAAGAGAAGGGATTTGGTTTGTACTTGACTTGATCACCTAGATCTTCTTCATCCTTCCAATCCTTGGCAAACCTAACCTACATTGTCCTTCTTTGTACAAATACCAATTGTTTAACACTAAGAATCTTGTACAAACCTCCTTTCTACCACAAAACCTTCCAAGAATCAAATCTAAGGACAGACCTAGCCATGCAAACCTAGCAACTAGCCATTGATCTTCCAAGAAAGCTTGATTTGTTGGAATAAAAAAATGAGTTGTAGAGAGAGAGAGAGGGGCCGGCCAAGAGAGGAGGGAGGGGAAGCCTTGCCTATAAATAGAAGCCATTCCAAGCTTCAAACTCACACCTTCAAGCTTTGCTCTTCCTTCTCTCTAGAAATTCTAAGAGTTCTTGGTTCAAAAGTTTAAGAATTCTTCTTGTTCTTGAGCAATACCACCAAACCACCTCCTAAAACCACCCATAGATCTTTAAAGTAGTCCACATTAGTTAGTAAAGTTGTTTCTAGGAAAAGAAAGTACATCTCTTTTCCTTTCGAAGCAAACTGGAGCCGTTATGCCGCCGAAACTCAAAACTAACGACCGAATCTTCGTAGCCGACCACTGCCAAGAAGAACGGTAGTTATCCTTATCTACTATCCCAAGTATAAAGTAGTTTTGTACCCTAACTCTAAATATAAGTTCATTAGGAAGTAACTTTGATCATTTTATTTAAAGTAGATAAGGTTATCTTTTATTGGAAACGTATGAAATGCATGATGTTCGTTTATGGTGATTCAAGCATGCTAGATAATCTAGAATTGGATGATCTTGTTGGAATAGTTTTGTAAAATGCTTGTTTATATGCAAAGTCTTACACCGCGGAGTCTTGCATGAGAACGAATCACAAAATCGAGAAAGTAGAAACATGGCACCTAGGGTGTTGTCAACAGAAAGATGTGTTTTCCGGGGAAGGAAATACTTTGGAAACTACATAATGACCATTTCAAGGGTATTATGTGAGAGTTGTGTGTGTGTGCCAATAGGAGATCGGCGCGGCGGAACCATTGTGAGGATACTCGGGAGACCGGCGCGGCGGAACCGAGGTTGGGTGTATAGCTTGGTTATCTACGGTACGGAGCAAAAGCAAATATGTGCCAATGGGAACCCCGGTGCGGCGGAACCATTGTGAGGATACTCAGGAACCCGGAACGGCGGAACCGAGGTTGGGTGAGTTAAAAAGGAGTTTTTGGTAAAGAAAAGTGGTAACAACGACATGGTTTACGATGAGTCATAGAAGTTAACACCAACGTTAGTTGAATAAGAAATGTTGATTTGATTAACTATTGCGTTTGATCGTTGTTAGTGTGATTCCTTGTTCATAAGTTAAGGGTTAAGAGTAGGATTATACTATTGAGCCTTTGTAGCTCACGGTGTTACCTTTTGGTGACCCTGACATATTATATGGGTGGCGACGCCGGTATAATGTGTCAGATTTGATAGATGAACAAGGGGAACTCTTCACTCTGGAGGCGTTCGGTGCCGAAGAACTCGCTAGGATGGAAGAACAAGAGGAGCAGTAGTTAGGAACCCTAGTTCCCTATTTGTTCCCTATTTTGTGTTTAAAATGCTCTTACGAGAGTTATGTTGTAATAATGAGCAGTGACTCTCTTTAATTTCTGTAATAAATTATCCATTTAACGTACCTAAAATTAGGGGCGTTACAAAAGCACATGGCTAGTTTGTTTCATATATCAAACAAGTAATTAATATAGTAGAAATTAAGAGGCCCCATTTTCAATCCTGCCTAAGGCTTCGAAAATCTCAGGGTCGGGCCTGCTACTAAAAGAGCTCCTACCAGCCAATTTTAACATTTCCAACCAATCTCATCTTGGTCTGACACTCACTTGGTATTACTACTATTAGTCTCCTCCCCCCTCTCCCCAAGAAAGAATCTCCTCCACATTTTCGTGAGAGTACTGAGAAGATAGGGTGGTCTAAATAGAATTTTTGCACCACGAAAGTGACTATTAAACAGGATCGGCTCTGGGCATAAGCCCACCACGCGGCCGCCTAGGGCCTCCCATTTTGGGTCCAATAATTGGGCCCCCAAATATTGAAGTAGATTAAATATTATATAAGCAAACTATTATACAAATGGGCTAACACAGTCTGGTGGTATGCACGAGAGTTTGGAACAAGAATGTAACGCCCCGATTTTCTATGGAATTTTGGGCGGATTACTATTAAAATTTGTGAACTTTTACAAACTTTTAGGCCCCTATATGTCCTTCAAAAAATTACAATCTCAAAATAATACAACAATCTTCGTACATTTTATTTAGAAACAACTCCAGAGCGACTCTAGTTTTGACACAGTTTCCAAGCAACATTGGCCCAGCCTCCATTCTAGGGGTCTCACCTGTATCAACTGCTCTACTGTAGAATCTTTCACGCTCTGGCAAATTGATCGCCGAAGCAAACGATTATCCTAATTGATAATTCACCAAGTAGAAATCCTAAAACTCAATACCACAATATGTAGTTTCAACGAAATAATAAAATTATACGACAATTACAATACACAGTCATTGTAGACACCCTATTCTGGACTATCCTGATTAGTTTACTTACGATCTTTTGATTCCCCAATGATGATTAAGGTCAAGAACATCCAAAGGTTGTTAATGTGTTTGAGCTTTGAGCATTCCGAACTTCATCAAAGCCTTGTCGAAATCCATTTCAAACCCTTCAAGCCAGAACCAAATGGCCTCAGCAAAACCCTACTTGCTTATGCCATTCCTATGCTGGCGTGCACTGGTAAACTGTCATGTGTCAGTCATCGACCGTTGACTCAGTTACCACTGGCGCACGCTGGTATATAGATGGCGTACGCCGGTCAAAGCCAGTCAAATATCATTATCCGTTTGACCCAAGAAAAAATATCATTATTCAACCACGTGCACCAGACTTTTGCGGCCACCCCAGTATGGTGAATAGTCCCCCTAATGATTATAACTTGCAGGGACGTTCCCCTCTCTTTCCTACATCTTCCATCACCTTGTCCCATGCATTTAATGCATGGGAGACTCCTTCACTAACCAAACCAGCCCCCTAACCCAACTGATTACCCCTCTCTTCAGTCCACCCTTGGTCTATAAATACCCCCCTTGCATTCATTTGCAAGGGGTTACACACATTAAGACTCTCCAAGTTCTTTCTCTCCTCTCTTGGCTTTCTTGCTTTCTTTTTGTCCATCCTTTGGAAGAGCAAGTAAGAGAGTTTCTTCCCACATCCCTCACTCTTAAACATTCATCATCCATCCATCAAACCTCAAGTTCAAAGCTCAAACCCATCATCAACCTCAATGAAAGGTATACCACCTTTGTGTTTCTTTCTGTTATGACCCCTGAGGAGAGCTACTGAGGTCCAGATTGGTAATCAATACCAGTCCTAGCCTTAAAGCTGGCAAATATTAACAATTGTATGAAGTGATCAATATTGGCGCACGCTAGTGATATCAAACCGTACACCAGTTATGGTAGTACGTGCACCACTGGCGTGGGGATCATTGATCATCCATTTCTTACTGATATTTTCTTTTATCACCTTATTGCATGATAAGAATCCAGTTTACTGTCTTCTGTATTTTATAACTGTTTAGCTGAAGTGTTCAATGTCAACTTTTGCTTGTTTTAGAAGGCCTCCGGGATGTTTTCTGGTCATGTTCCAGAGCCCAGATGATGCAAAGCCAAGCACTGGAACCGAGGAGTAACTGGAGGACGATCTAACTGGACTGGCGTACGATAGTTATAACATGGTCCAGTGGCTGCCCTTGCATGGTAGTTTAGTCCTGGCCTTTTGATATTCCCCACACTGTTTATGGGGTGTTTTGTTATTTTATGGCTCTAAAGCCATCTCTCTTGTCTGTTATTGTATATATGCTGCTATACATATAAATTGTGTAGTTTGTCCTGGGTATGCACTGGTCCTTCCAGAGCCTAGAGGGTTGAGGTTAGTAGCTATGAGTTTGAGCACACCGGCACACATCAGTCTGGAAGTGAAATACGCAGGTTGTCTCTGCATGTAGTGGCTTCGCCGACGCATGCAGATTTCCTTCTGTGTATGTCATTCTGGATAGGCGTCTGTCTAGTCTGTTTGAAGTGCTCACAGGTGCTTATTCTCAATCTATATTCATCATTTCAATCAATCATCTATGAATATTTTGTCACATAACTGCAATTTGGCACAATTTTAATCCCCTTTAACTACTCCCCGCCCTAATTGGCTAAAACGTGATTAATGAGAGAAAAATGCAAATGTTTTGTAAAATGCCTGAGTAGAGATCGATCTTCGGATTGGGCGAGAGGGGTGCCATAAAACCCTTCCCCTCTCATAACCTGGCTCCCGAACCTCAGATATCGAAGGTGACAACGGACCAATCTATGCCTTTTCAAATCAAACACGTATCAAGCGTTTCCAAATTCGGTTCCTTGGGTATTTCACCACTAAAATCCGAGTGGCGACTCTAAATTGAAGCGTTTCGCCGCGCCTTTTTCCAAAAAAAAGGCTGCACCCAAAAATTTTCGATAAAATTTTCGGGCTGGAAGCTCGTCCAATCCTTTGGCTCAAAAACCTACTGCTCCACCGGCACAAAGGAGCATTCCTATAGTTCCAAATGGCGTCCGAGAAGAAGATGTCATCCAGAAGCAACTTGAAAGGATCCCGGCTGCTGTTTCTATTTAGGGTTTGATATCATTGTCATAAGAGCATCGTGAAAGGTTGGCTACAGCTTTAGCCCGTCTTGAGGTACCAATCGACATTACCCCCGAAGTTATGATTGCCTTAGTCCTACCTCTTCTCTCTAAGCACTCCGTTACTTTCACCGAAAAGGGTTTGCCTATCAATGGGACCACTCATAACTGCCCGTTGCACATTACAATTAAGTGTAAGGGACATTGGATCCCGATTGTACTGATCGACAATGGCTCTACAATCAACGTCTGCCCGATGAGGGTCGCCTACCGTCTGGGGCTCACCAAGAATGACCTTACACCCTCCAACCTGGCAGTCAAAGTGTATGACAACACGCGCCGTGTGGTAGAAGGGACTTTAATGTTCAAGCTCGATGATGAGGGCTTTGAGATGGATGTAGAATTTCATGTGGTCGACATCCCTGCTACTTTCAATCTGCTGCTGGGCAGACCATGGCTGCATAGGTCGGACATTATGGCTGTGCCCTCAATGCTCCCCCAGAAAGTCATGCTGGGGCTTCCTATTGGTACTTTAACTATTTGCGGAGACTCTGGGATCTGCTCGCTCAAGGATGATGGGACACCAGTGTTGGGTATAATGCACGGAGAAGAAGACTCAAATTTTGGAGGTTTCTCCTTCGACACATCCAGCTCAGTCCTTTCCATTGTCATGGATGACGACTTCATCATCAGTTTAGCTGCCCTCGAGATCATGAGGAAGATGTCATTCAGGCCTGGCTTAGGACTCGGGATCAACCAGCAGGGGATCACTGAGTTCCCCATCTTTTCTTTTATCGAAGGCCGCTTTGGTCTAGGATATGTTCCCCCTACCAAGGATGCCAAAAAGAGGAAAGATGTGGGAAAACCTCGAACCGTTTATGGTAATCCCGATAGCTACTTTGTCCGAGAAGGAGGTGGTACCGCTTACTCGGGTCAGATTGAGCCATTTTGGGATCCGAAGACTTGCACTTGGCTACTGGGCTTTGAGATCTTCACTGCAGACACCTGATCTGATGACGAGAAAGAAATAGCTAAGGAGGAGCTGGCTAAGATCAAGGAAAATGTTGACTGGGTGAAGACCTTTGATCAAGGGAGCTTGGAGATGCTGTTCTCCCAAGTGGGTTTGGTTGGCAATGAAGAAGAGGCTGAAGTGCTGATGCTTAGGCCCGACCCTTTGGACGTTCTCGAGGATCCAACCTCCTTCATCGTCAAAGCAAATGGCAGTATCAATAACTGCATTTTTACTCCACGTCTGACATGCATCAATGATACATCTGAATCTGACACAGAGTCTGTCAAGTCTAGGTCTAACTCAGAGTCGGAGTTTGTGCCTCTTGGCCCTCCCCGTCGTAGCTTTTACTCTGAGTTTGAGTCAGCTATATTTGGCAACCCTGCTAGGTTTTATGAAATGAATGATCCTACTTCTGACTACTTTGCTGACTTCTACATAAACTGTGTCGACCTCGATAATGAAGAAACAAACTTCAACGGGAGCATCCCGGCAGAGTTGCGTTCCGCCATCGAAAAGGAAGACAAAAGGCATGCTCAGCCTCTAAAAGAAGAAGTAATTTCTATAAATTTGAAAGACGAGGATAACCCCCGTATGATGCAAATTGGTTCAACTTTGTCCCCGGAGAATCACATGTCACTGATCAACCTGCTCAAGAAGTACTTCGAAGTTTTCGCGTGGTCCCATGCGAACATGCCTGGCATCGATCCCGAAATAGTACAGCACCGAATTCTGTTAGCGCCTGGGGCAATACCCGTCAAGCAGAAGCTCCGCAGAATGAGGCCAGACTGGGTACAGAAAATCAAGGAGAAGGTTACCAAGCAGATTGATGCAGGGTTCTTGAGGGTTGCAGAATATCCTAAGTGGGTCGCTAACATTGTGCCCGTTGCTAAGAAGGATGGAAGAATTTGAGTCTGCGTCGATTTTAGGGATTTGAACAAGGCAAGCCCTAAAGACAGTTTTCCCTTGCCACACATCGACGTACTGGTGGACAACACGGCGGGGCATGCCTTGCTCTCTTTTGTCGACGGATTCTCAGGATACAACCAGATTTTCGTGGCACTAGAGGATCAAGAGAAGACAACATTCGTCACCGAATGGGGAACCTATTGCTATATGATGATGCCATTTGGACTAAAGAATGTCGGCTGCACATTTCAGTGGGCCTAAACCACCCTGTTCCATGATTTCATCCACAAAATGGTTGAGGTCTACGTCGATGACATGATTATCAAAGCAAAAGGATAGGATGATTTTATTCCAACGCTCAAACAGTTTCTCGAAAAGTGCTGCAAGTACAGAGTGCGTCTCAACCCACAGAAGTGCACGTTTGAGGTCATAGCAGGCAAAATGTTGGGATTCCTGATCATAGCAAAAGGAATTGAGGTAGACCCGTCCAAGATCAAGGCAATCCTCGAGATGGAACCACCACGATCTGAGAAAGGTGTACGAAGCTTTCTAGGGAAGGTCCAATTCATCAGTCGATTTATTACTAAGCTGACCCTGACTTGTGAGCCGCTGTTTCGCTTGCTCAAAAAGGATGTCCCTTTCAAATGGACTGATAAGTGCCAGGCCGCTTTTAAGTTTATCCAAGGATACTTGCGGAATCCGCCCGTGTTGATGACACCTACGCCGGGTCGACCGTTGATTCTGTATTTATCGGTCACTCCAACAGCTATGGGATGTTTGCTGGCGCAAGAGGGAGATAATGGAGTCAAAAAAGCCATCTATTATCTGAGCAAGAAGATGGTAGGATGTGAGAAGCAATATACCCTTTTGGAAAAGACATGTTGGGTGCTAGTTTGGGCTACCAAAAAGCTTAGACACTACATGTTAACCTATTCGGTGAGACTGATTTCTTGGATGGATCCTATTAAGTATCTATTCGAAAAGCCTGCGCTCACCCATAAGCTAGCACGTTGGTTGCTTCTACTGGCTGAGTTCGATCTCCAGTATGTCACGAGAAAATCTGTGAAGGGCCTTGCTGTAGCAGAATTCTTGGCCGATCACCCGATTAATGGTCTGGAGGACGTGGATTTCACTTTCCCTGATGAGGATGTGCTAACAATAGTCGAGGAAGTATGGACGCTATATTTTGATGGAGTTACTAATCAGAAAGGATTCAGGATCGGAGTGTTGCTGATCACGCCAACCGGTGCTCATATTGCACTTGCCTTCAAGTTAAACTTTGATGTTACCAACAACCAAGCTGAGTATGAGGCCTGCATCGTTGGAATGGAAGCTACCATCACTTTAGGAGTCGAAAAGCTTGAAGTAATTGGGGATTCAAACTTGGTAGTCTATCAAGCCAATGGAGATTGAAAGGTTCATGAGGAAAAGCTGAAATCTTATCACCAAGATTTGGAAGAGCTGATTCCTCGCTTTAATAAGGTGACTTTCACCCATATTCCACGCTTGAAGAATCAGTTCGCCGATACTTTGGCGACTTTGGATTCAATGATCGAACTTCCAGTAGGGGTTAATCTGCGATCAATCATGATCGAACAAAGGGACCCGCCTGCTTATGAATATGTCAACGCTATCAATGATGGCCTGCCCTGGTACCATGACATTTGGAACTTTGTGGAGCATGGAGAAATCCCTGCCGAGGCCACCAAGAAAGATTGAATTGCCTTGCAAAGATTAGCTGCTCAATATATTATTTGTGGGGGGAAGCTATAACAAAGGTCTCACAGTGGGATGCACAAGCTGTGTGTTAGTGGTGCCAAAGCAACAAGGATAATGGAGGAGATTCACGAAGGAGCCTGCAGTCCTCATATGAGTGGCGCCATGCTTGCTAGGAAGATTCTAAGGCGGGGGTACAATTGGTCTACAATGGAGTCTCAATGCATTGATTATGTGCGGCGCTGTTACAAATGTCAAATCCATGCTAATCTGCAACATGTACCTTGGGGGCACACGCCCCAAAATTTTCAATTTTGTTATTTTAAAATCAGGTGCGGCCCTATTTGAAAAGCGCGGCGAAACGCTTCGATTTAGAGTAGCCACTTGGGTTTTAGCGGAGAAAACACCCAAGGAACCGAACTCGAAAACGCTTGCTACGTTTGTTTGATTTTGTAAAGGCGTAGACTGGTCCGTCGTCACCTTCGATATTTGAGGTTCGGGAGCCAGGTTACGAGAGGGGAAGAGTTTTATGGCACCCCTCTCGCCCAATCCGGAGATCGTTCTCTACTCAGGCATTTTATAAAACTTTTGCATTTTTCTCTCATTCGATCATTTTTTAACCAGTTAGGGCGGGGGAGCAGATAATGGGGATTAAAACTGTACAGCTTGCAGTTATGTGACAAAATGTTTATGGATGATGATTTGCTTGAATCAATAGATGAACATAGATTGAAAACAAGCACTGAGAGCAGTTTCAATGAGATGGGGTACGTTACTTTTTAGATGTATGAACAGGCAACGTACTGGCATGCATTGGCCAGGCCTCTGCATGCCACCATGATCGGCGCACGCCACCACCATACTGGCGTACACCACTCCTTTGCACTCACAGTCTTTGTTTACAACCCTCTGGGCTCTGGAATGGACCAATGCACAACCAGGACAAACCACACAGTTTATAAACAGCATATATACAGATTACAGACAGATAAAATGGCTGGAAGCCCTGAAAAAAAGGACAGAAAACCCCATAAACAATGTGGGGAGATAAAAAGAGGCCAAGATTTAAGCTAAAAACAAGGCCAGCCACTGGAACTTGGTAACACTGCCGTACGCCAGTCTTGGAAGACCGTACGCCAGCTTTACCTCTTGGTTAGTGCTTGGCTTTGCATTATCTGGGCTTCTGGAACATGACCAGAGGGATCCCAGAGGCCCTCTAAAGCAGATATGAATAAATATTGAATACTACAACTAAACGGTTCTAAAATACAGAAAGCAGTAGACTAGTTTTTAGCATGCAATAAGGTGATGAATAGCCAAGAAATAAAGCATAAAACAAAGATCTGGACCTCATTTTACAACTAAAGTATGTCAGTTCCGGAGGGCTCGGAACTGGAGTACGCCAGTTATTTACTAGCGTACGCCAGTTGCATACAGATCCCAGACAAATCAAATTAAAAACTGTACGCACTGCCACAGATCGACGTATGCAGGCTTATGACCGGCGCACTCCGATTCTAGTCAGAAATGTTTTTTTTATTTTGAAACATTAACAGCTTTAGGGCCAGGACTGGTATTGATTACCAGCCTTGACCCGCCAGCCCCCCTCAGGGATCAGAATAGAAAAAAAATAGTACAAAATTTTATACCTTTGGTTTTGAGGTTTAAGAGATGTTTGAGCTTTGAACTTGAGGGTTGGATGATGGAGGGTGGTGGATGTTTGACTATAAGAGGTGTATGGAGAGGTCTCTTGTTTACTCTTTCAATGGATGAAAGAAGAGCAAGCAAGGAAAACCAAGAAAAGAGAAAGAAATAGACTTGGAGCTTGAACTTGGAGATCCAAAAACACTTAAAAGGCTAATGGAGGGGGTATATATAGGGGAAGAGGGAGAGAGAGGGGTTAAGGCCAGTCAAAGGGACTGGAGCCTTAGCCCTTAAGCCTTCATTCTCATTGGATGAGAGGACAAAGGTGATGGGATATGTGTAAGAAATGTCCCCCGGCCGAGATTGCTTTTTCGATGGATTGGAAGGTTCTCATGTGTTGTAGACCCCTACCCATGGCTTCTGCATGCTGAAAAACACAAGTTTGACCGGAGGTTTGACTGGTGTACGCCAGTTTAAATCTGGTTAACGGTCAAAGTTGACCGATGACTAACACGTGGTAGAGGACCAGCGCACGCCAGGTGAATATCAGTGTATGCAAGTTGGGTTTTGTTGAGGCCTTTTGGTTCTGGTTTGAAGGGTTTGAGATGGATCTGAAAAGGTTTTTGGAATGCTCAAAGCTCAAACACACTAACATTTTCGGGGTGTTCTTGATCCGTTTCATCATCAGGGAATCAAATGCCATAAGTAAACTAATTTGGAAAGTTCAAAATAGGGTGTCTACAGTAGCCCCCCTTTGACGGCACTTGGAGCACCATTGACTTGGTACAAGTAACGTCAAAGGTTTCTAAACACCCTCTCAAGGCTATCCAGAATAGAACATACGAGTCAAAGTAGACATGAAACTTAGAGAACCTGGTTGGTTAAGTTTGGATGAGCGGCTGCCACTGCTGGGGATAATATGGGCAAGTAGACTGCCATTGATTGATTTGATGGACAGAAACAAATTGACGCCAAAGGTGGACTCTCCTGGGAAATAATTCTTTGAAAGCGAATCACTATCACTTGCTTGATTTGAATCTGGGTGGATAGATCGTCGTTGATTCGAGGTTGGACAGGCGGACCGTCGTTGCACTACAACACGGAAGGCCTATTGCGAGGAAATATGGCGAGGAAAAGAGATTTCGTCGCTAAAAGTACACAATCTGCGAGGAAATTCAAATTCGTCGCTAAAAAGTTACATTTAGCGAGGAAATTATTATTTCCTCGCAAAAGGGTTACATTTGGCGAGGAAAATAATAATTTCCTCGCCAAATGTAACCCTTTTGCGAGGAATCTGTTTTCCTCGCTAAATGTAACCCTTTTGGCAAAAAATATTTTGTCACCTTTTTTTGGACTAATTAAATTTTTTATATGTAAGTCATTATTAATTATGTTCATGTATATTTAATATCACGTGGTAAGGGATAATCAACTACATAGTTAAATATCATAAGCAAATTTATTAAAATAAAAAAGTGATAAATGGAAAAAAAATAGTTTCATCGCCAATCGCAATAAATTGATGAAATCAAAAATATGTTTCACACGAATTATATGAATTCACTTTTCCCCAACTAAAATTAATTATTAACAATATCAGTATGTTCAAATTGTACTAAAATTTATTGTTTGAATACAAAAAATTTTAAGGACATGCTAAAAAAAAGTTCATCCCATAGTTATTGTCAACCAATCAGTGCAAATGATCAGTTGATCAAGAAAAGAGGTCCTCTCGCAAGCAACGCACTGTTGCTCGCTCTTCAACTAAATCCAAGTACAAAGCTATTGCGGATGTGGTCGCTTAATTAACTTGGCCGGGTTCTGTCACTCATCTTTGAACTTGGTCTTTATATCTATGCCACTCCATTAATGTGTTGTGATAATATATAATGGTGCAACATATCTTACAGCCAATCCCGTCTTCCATGCCCGCACAAAGTATGTTGAAATTGATTATCATTTTGGGCATGACAAAGTCGCTCATGATGATTTAACCGTCCAATATATTAGCATCAAGGATCAAATTGCCGATATTTTTACACAAAAGGACTTGCGTCTTCCCGCATTCGGACACTGCGTTTCAATCTGAAGGTCATGCCTCGACCATCAGCTTGCAGGGGGTGTCAACCAATCAGTGCAAATCAGTTGATCAAGAAAAGAAACCCTAATAATGTTAGCCATTTCAGCGGTTATATTTTATCATTTGCAATAGCTTTTGTAAAGCTGATCACTTGTAACCGTATTTGTATATAAATACCCAAGGAAACACTTTAGGTAACAGAGTGTATTCATCAATTCTATCGTATTGTTCCTTTGACTATTATAAATCCAAAAAAAGGACTGGACATAGGGATTATAAGTTTGTGGATGAATGATGTGCTTTTCAGAAAAAGAATGCAGGGGATATATGGATTGCTTTTCGTAGAGATAACTAATTATTAATTCATACAAAAAAATTAATGAAAAGCTAAACAAAAAATAAAGTACTTAATAATTGCGAAATGTATTTTCAAAATATCACTAATCTATTTTCAAAATATGTAAGGTTAACCCCATTTAAAAAAAACATAACAAATTATTACTATTGTAATATTGTAGTTGAGTTAAAATTGTTATGGGCGCATATACACAGTAAGAACATATTGACCCACCAGAAAAAATATCGTATTTACAGAAATTTAAAGTGCTCAAACTAATTTAGGCACTACAAAAGGTTACTAAACTTAGAAAGAATTATAACGAAGTATAAAATAAACAAATTTAGAAAGGTATAAAGATTTATTAAAGACATATAACAAAACATTAAATTATAAAAAAATTCAATAAAAGCGAATAATGTTAATGATTTAAAAAACAAGTTTAAAGAAACACTACGAAGGGACTAAAATTAGAGAGAAAAGTTTAAAGAAACAAATTTAGAGAGGTGAAAGAATGAACAAAAGGGTTATATATAAAAAAGGCAAAGGTTTGAACTGAAAAGGAAGTTGGTGTGATGGATGGAGTGAATACCTCCATACAGGAGGCCACGGTTCGAGTTCGCGCGGAAGCAAATGATCTGGAGAACTCTCTATTTTTTAGTTTCAAGAGTTGTAGCGAGGAAAAATTTCCTCGCTGAAACTATAATTGGCGAGGAAAAAATTAGTCTAGCGAGGAAAAATTTCCTCGCCTATTTTATAAACAGTGTACTAGTCTAGTGAGGAAAAACTATAGCGAGGAAAAAATTCCTCGCTAATTGGGTCAGAATTTGCGAGGAAATTTTTTTCCTCGCAAATTCTTTTTGCGACAAGCTTTTTGCGAGGAAAACGGGCGAGGAAAAAGTTCCTCGCAAATACATTTTGCGAGGAAATCAACCTTTTAGCGAGGAAATTAAATCCTCGCTACAAGCCTTTCGTGTTGTAGTGTTGATTTGAAATTGGCTATCGTTGATTTGAATGGGCGGACCATCATTGAGCTGAACAAGACCGGCTGTCGTTGCTTTGAGGTGGACGAATGGACCGTTGCTGGAGATGGAAGTGGAATTTGGACGAGCAAATTGCCTCTTGTTGGTTGAATTGGACAGAACGGTTTGTCGCTACAGAGTTGGACGGGACAGGCTATCGTTGAATCAGGATGGAAGGGCGGATTGTCGTTGCTGGGGATCAATCTATCCTTGGCACACAAAATTTCCAACAAACACGGGTAGGTCGTGTCAGGTAGGTTGAATTCCGTTCGTTGGGAATCAGAGCCAATCTCCTTATCAAAGACCATCCGAGACAAAGCAATGAGACTACTAGAAGCTATGCTAACTATAGATTGATGTGGATCAGGATAGGCGGACGGTTGCTGAAGATTGATTGGATGAGTGGGTTGCTGAGTTGGACGGTAGGTCATCATTGAGGATGACACAGACCATCGTTGAGTTGGACGGTGGACGATATTTTGAATGCTGTTGAAGGATGGAAGCGGACGACATTCTGATTGTCGTTGATGGATTGAAGTAGACGATAATCTGATTGTCATTGAAGGAATTAATTTGAAGGACAGGTAGACCGTCGTTGATTGAATTGATTTGAAGGACAGGTAGATCGTCGTTGATTGAATTGATATGAGGGACGACATGGCTGGTCGTCGCTGATTGAATTGATTTGAGGGACGACATGGCCGGTCGTTGTTGATTGAATTGATTTGAGGGACCACATGGTTGGTCGTCGTTGATTGAATTGATTTAAGGGACGACGTAGCTGGTCATCGTTGATTGAATTGATTTGAGGGACGACATGACTGGTCATCATTAATTGAATTGATTTGAGGACAACATGGCTGGTCGTCGTTGATTGAATTGATTTGAAGGATGGGTAGACCGTCGTTGATTGAATTGATTTGAGGGACGACATGGCTAGTCGTCATTGATTGAATTGATTTGAGGGATGACATGACTGGTCGTCGTTGATTGAATTGATTTGAGGGACGACATGGCTAGTCATCGTAGGTTAAATTGATTTGAAGGACGGGTAGACCGTCATTGATTGAATTGATTTGAGGGATGACATGGCTAGTCATCGTTTATTGAATTGATTTAAGGGACGACATGGCTGGTAATCGTTGATTGAATTGATTTGAGGGACGACATGGTTGGTCGTCGTTGATTGAATTGATTTGAAGGAAAGGTAGACTGTCGTTGATTGAATTGATTTGAAGAATTGAGAAGGACGACCTAGCTAGTCGTTGTTGAATTGGACAGGACTGGAGGATCATTATTCGGGATGAACATGCCGTCCGTGAACTCGGATTTTGAGTTGCATGAGTCGTTCCTGCTTTGAATTGTATTTTGATCACCAAAGTGTGCTCCAGGTGCTAGTGGAGTAGGACAGTGAGGCTGTGTGCTTGACATTTGTCATGGAGAAATGGTCAGGAAGAACGGCATGTGGCACCCCATTTATAATTGCACTATCCCAGAGTAGTGGTTTCGCGTCTGGTTCCGGTAGTGACTTGATCCAGGTACGAAACCCCAAAATCTTGATTACTTGCTACTTTCGATACTAGATAGGCGTGCTTTGGCACTGGATAGACTTTTCCTGTTTTCCACAGTTGATATACAATATGCAATGATATGTACTAAATTGAATGCAAAAATTGAAAATGCAGACGCAAGCTAAGGGCGGCTCCTAAGAGGGCGACAACGCTTGAGGACTACCACTGAGTCTCCTTACTTTACTACCTTCTGCTTTTTGAGTTTCGGGCTTGCGTGCCAAAATAGAGGGGCAGTGAGCGGGCCGGCGTGTCCCCAACTGACATTTAGTAGCGGTATTGGACCTGCGTGCCCCTTCTTTAACGCTTGGGCGGATGTGCCCCATAGATATGATTTGCTTGGCCTTGGCTGACGTGCTCTTGCTGTTCACGAGATTCCATTGCTTGGATAGGAGATAGAAGCTAGGGTAGCAATATAAAAATTACATTTTTCAGTTTATTGACTCTCCTTTGAGAAAGAGCGCATAAACCCACCACTAATATCTAATTTGCATTGACAAATGAACTGAGCCGACATACATATATGTGCAGACTTGCCTAACTCGAACGAAAAAGGGAGAAAGAGCCTCAGGATGCGATGCGAACTCTTAGATTCACGGAAAAATGAAAATTTAGCCATTAATGAGCCAAAATTCAAATATCCCGTAGACAGGTGAAACTGACGCTTATGTAAGGTCAAATAGATGTACAATGACCTGTACGAACAAACAAAATTGAGAAGAAAGCCCCAGAATGGGAAACAGATTAAAACACTCGAAAAATGCAGCAAAGATGGACAAAAAGACACAAAGGGATGACTCGTATAGGCCCGGACAGAAACCGACACCCCCATGCAGTCACATTAGGTCCACATGTCTTGCACGGCGTGGAAAACTTGGCGAAATTCCATTGAATGATATTTGAGGTGCTTTGAACAATTGAACAACTTTCGAGGCGCCGAGACCTTGAATTGAACTTGAAGTACCCCCGCAGGAGTCCAAAATCTTTGGTAGGCATGATGGCTGCCTACTGCAATCTGCTCCAGGAATCGAATAGGTGCGCGCAGGTTTGAAACCAACGCGCATCACTTTGAACAAGCGCGCGTGAACCTCAAAATAGCACGTGTGACCATAAGTCTGCTGCAGCGACTTATGCCAGACTTTGCTGAACTTAGAATAAACTGTTAGCCATTGGGCCTCACAAACATTTCGTTCTGTTTTTTATTCTTTAGATATTTTAAGACTTTTGCTCAGCTTTGAAATTGGAGAAGTAATTTGAAATAAGATCTGAAAGACAAAAGGTTTCCCCCATTCTGCACAAATGAAGCTTGTCTTCTTCTTGACTACGACGACGTACCAAAGCTCTTGATAGATTGCGACAGAACCTCAGGGAAGGATTTGTCAAAACATAGTTCAGGCGGACAACGTGGTGCACCAAAGCCAAAACTTGAGATCCAGTTGATAGATTATGACCGAGTCTCGAAGAGAGAGACTGCCTACGTATCCCCTTTCGGGGAATTAGGTCAAAACGTAGTTCAGGCCAAGGTTCACTCGTGTACTTTACCTCTCCTTTTACGCTCTAACTTTTGCCTAGTGCCACCTTTTCAGGTTTTCGGCCTAGCGAGTTTTTGACTTTTTGCCTATTTATTTTTGCCTAGACCGCCTTCTTAGATTTTCGGTCTAGCAGGCTGCTCTAACTTTTGCTTGAAACTGCCCACCCTTGTGGCTTTCAGCCCAACAAGCTTCTCTCAGGGAAAAGTAGCACTTGAATTGATCCATGTTTACCACGGTATTGAATTCGTCGCGATCGAGGTCGATGATTTTTGATTGCAGCCCTAGATAGAATGGCTTTGATAGTGAAAGGGTCCTGACTGCCTCGATTGGAAATGCCTCGCTCCAGGCCACTTTTGCACCTTTTTAATGTGCGCTTGATTAGAACGTTGTTGTTACTGTTTTGAACATGGTACGAGGCCTAGAGCCTTCTGAGCTTCTGCTTTTTGATTTGGCATCCGGTAGCAGGGGATTCAATGCTTTTTTATCTCATGATCGAGGCCAAGCGTGTTTTTGTGAGACCATGCCAAGATGTTGTTGAATTCTTTGAACAAGTCTAAACGGGAGCAATGCTCTTCTGGGGACAGTGCTGAAACAATTTGAAGCTTTTGGGGGTCAATATCATCTTTCAAGTTTATTAGAAATTACTTCTTCTTTTAGAGGCTGAGTATGCCTTTCGTCTTCCATTTCGGTGAGGGAACACATTTCCTTGGGGAGATTCCCATCGAAATCTATCCCTTCGTCGTCAGGGTCGACACAGTTTATTCAAAAGCCAGCAAAGTACTTAGAAGCATGATAATGCATATCATAAAACGCTCGAGATTGCCAAGTACAACAAAAAAGACTCGAATAGAAGCTACGACATGGAGGGCCAAGAGGCACAAACTCCGACTTAGAGCTAGACTTAGACGACTTGACAGATACTGTGTCAGACTCAGACTCGAAAGTGTCAATGCAAAATAGACACGATTTGAAAATGCAACTTTTATAGTTACCCTTGACTTCCTTGCAGAGAGGTGGGAGCTAGAGGAAAACAGGCCCAAACAACAGCACTCCAGCTTCTTCGGCCAGACCCACTTGAGGGAACTCCTTGAACAACAGCCCTAAAGTCCGTTTTCTCCATTGATTGAATAAGCTTCCTCTTGAATTCTTCCTTTGCAGACTCCTCATCACTGCCAACCCAGGTATCGGCAGTGAGGACCTTGACTGCACCTATGGCCATTAGATTAACCTCAGGTTCGGACGGGAGAGACAAGATTGGCTTGGATTGATTTTCTGGGATAATGAAAAGGGTTGGGTTGAATATGGTGGAGTTAGGCTTGATTTGAGTGGAGCTGATGGATATCTGGCTAACACGTGGGTTGGTTCCGTGTTGAGGCATGAAGTTGGATATGACATTGGGCTTTGATGGGAGTGGGGCTTGAATGGTGCCATTATCGATGAGATTTTGAATTTCATGTCGAAGGCGGAAGCAGGCATCGGTGAGATGGCCAGGCATTTGATAGAAAGCACAATAGGCATTTGAATTGTAGGATGCCGGGAATGTTCGAGGCGACAGAGTTGGAAAGAGTGGCTTGAGGAAGCTAGCTTCGAGGAGCTTCTCATAAACCGAGGACAAAGGTGTGGAGAAGCGGGAAAAGGTCCTTGGTGGGTTCCGACGACCGGATTGAGGATTCAAAGTGGAACCTTTGCTTGCTTTGTAGCTGCACAGCACTGCGCCTTCCATATGATGCACTCTTTTGCCTTTGGGATTGATTTCTTTACCGCACATATCCTCGCTTTCGGCGTTGGCTTTGAACAAGGATCCAGCATTATCCTTCGGGTGAGTCCTGGCTTCATGAAACTTAGCCAGGTCTTTGAACGTGTCCTTCGAGCACTACTAGGTTCCAACCGCAGGAATGTGGCGGGCCTGAGGAGGTTCTTCGACTAGCCCCATATCCGACTGTGGGGCTATTGTGGTGAAGAGGTCAACCAGTCCCTGAATCATGATCATTTGCTTGTCCATTTTGCGACTTAGTTCCTCTACAGCCCTCTTCAGTTCAGCCATCTTTGTTTGTGCTGTCATTTTGGATTGATGATCGATAAAGGTGATGGCCTGAAGCTTTGGACAGCAAAGTAAATGAGAACTCAGTGGCGTTCCTGCAACAAGCGTTTGAAAGAATTTGAAAGAATGCAATGCGCATGTCATCGTCGTCAGTGTCATTCTAGACTCTAGAAACGAGTTTGTCTGATGACATTCGGATGTTGCCAGAATCCTCGGATTTCTTTTTGATGGTGTATCCTTGTTTGAATCGACTAACACTAAGAGATGTCAAAATTGTCTAAGCCTTTGACTACTCCGTTCTCGAAGTTTCAACTTTGGAGGTCGGAACAACTCGGTGTAGATGACGTGATACCGGAATCGAAGCGGCGTAAGCAGCATTGTGCCGGAGCCTGGATGGTGTAAGTGATTAGCACTTAACCTGGGTGGTGTAAGTATCATGGCATTCTCTCCGTTGTTCCTAGTTTTCTGTTTGAAACTTTGATCGGGCGTTTAGACAAGGACTTAGAAAGTATTGATTTCCCAAAGTCTTACTGATTCAAGGACTTTGAAAGCTTGATAACGTGCAACGTCAAGATGCACGACTTTTCATTGGTTCAAGGCAACATCCTGATAGTCACAAGATAGACTCGAAAGAGACTATCTAAAAGCCGCCCTAGCACGCTCCTACGCAAAATGGTATGAGTGCATGTACAGACATGCGATAGGAAAAAGCAGTAACACATAGACAGTTTTATGGGGGTTAGATGCAAGAAATCCTACCCTACGGGTTCCTATCCTAGGTTGAAAGGTTCTAGTGCTTTGTACGCATGACGAGGCCGGTTTTGGTTTACGAGGGTTCCTCTGACTAGAGCCACAGTATACCTCCCACTGCAACACGTGTAGCAAAGCAATGGTCGAACGGTATTACAACTCATCATCGTCCAAGGTTGTTGGGCGTTCGAGGACCCCGGGCTCCAGTAAACTGTGCCGGTTACCCAAAACACCTCAACGGGGCCAGCCAACATCGATGCAAATGGAGAATGCCGAAGAATGATCGAGTAAGAGAGAAATGCAAAGCTTTGAAAAACGCCTTTTGAAGCTTGGCTCACTTTTATTAATCAATACTTGTAGAAAACTACACAAGTGAACATTAGTAAAAGCCCCAGTTCGGAGTGGTCAGATGCTGAGATCCTGTTACGTTACCATTCCATTCTTCAGCAGCGCAGAGCGTACTATTTTGACAGACTTTTGAAAATTGTTCATTCATGTATTAATCGCCAAATATCAATCAATGCAATGATCCCCAGCAGAGTCGCCACTGTTGGCACACGCCCCAAAAGTTGCAATTTTGTTATTTTAAAATCGGGTGCGGCCCTCTTTGAAAATCGCGGTGAAACGCTTCGATTCAGAGTCGCCACTCGGGTTTTAGCGGAGTAAACACCCAAGGAACCGAACTCGAAAATGCTTGCTACGTTTGTTTGATTTTGTAAAGGCGTAGACTGGTCCGTCGTCACCTTCGATATCTGAGGTTCGGGAGCCAGGTTACGAGAGGGGAAGGGTTTTATGGCACCCCTCTCGCCCAATCCGCAGATAGATCTCTAATCAGGCATTTTATAAAACTTTTGCATTTTTCTCTCATTCGATCATTTTTTAACCAGTTAGGGCGGGGGAGCAGATAATGGAGATTAAAACTGTACAGCTTGCAGTTATGTGACAAAATGTTTATGGATGATGATTTGTTTGAATCAATAGATGAACATAGATTGAAAACAAGCACTGAGAGCAGTTTCAATGAGATGGGGTACACTGCTTTTCAGATGTGTGAACAGGCAACGTACTGGCATGCATTGGCTAGGCCTCTGCATGCCACCATGACCTGCGCACGCCACCACCAAACTGGCGTACACCACTCCTTTGCACTCACAGTCTTTGTTTACAACCCTCTGGGCTCTGGAATGGACCAGTGCACACCCAGGACAAACTACACAGTTTATAAACAGAATATGTATACAGATTACAGACAGATAAAATGGCTGGAAGACCTGAAAAAAAGGACAGAAAACCCCATAAACAATGTGAGGAGATAAAAAGAGGCCAAGATTTAAGCAAAATACAAGGGCCAGCCACTGGAACCTGGTAACACTGCCGTACTCCAGTATGGAAGACCGTACGCCAGCCTTACCGCTTGGTCAGTATTTGGCTTTGCCTTATCTGGGCTTCTGGAACATGACCAGAGGGATCCCAGAGGCCCTCTAAAGCAGATATGAATAAATATTGAATTCTACAACTAAACGGTTCTAAAATACAGAAAGCAGTAGACTAGTTTTTAGCATGCAATAAGGTGATGAATAGACAAGAAATAAAGCAAAAAATAAAGATCTGGACCTCATTTCACAACTGAAGTACGCCAGTTCCGGAGGGCTCGGAATTGGAGTACGCCAGTTGCAGACAGATCCCAGACAAATCAAATTAAAAACTGTACGCATTGCCACGGATCGGCGTACGCAGGCTTATGACCGGCGCACTCCGATTCTAGTCAGAAACGTTTTTTTTATTTTGAAACATTAACAGCTTTAGGGCCAGGACTGGTATTGATTACCAGCCTTGACCTGCCAGCCCCCCTCAGGGATCAGAACAGAAAAAAAACAATACAAAAGTTTATACCTTTAGTTTTGAGGTTTGAGAGATGTTTGAGCTTTGAACTTGAGGGTTGGATGATGGAGGGTGGTGGATGTGTGACTGTAAGAGGTGTATGGAGAGGTCTCTTGTTTACTCTTTCAATGGATGAAAGAAGAGCAAGCAAGGAAAACCAAGAAAAGAGAAAGAAATAGACTTGGAGCTTGAACTTCGAGAACCAAAAACACTTGAAAGGCTAATGGAGGGGGTATATATGGGGGAAGAGGGAGAGAGAGGGGTTAAGGCCAGTCAAAGGGACTGGAGCCTTAGCTCTTAAGTCTTCATTCTCATTGGATGAGAGGACAAAGGTGATGGGATATGTGTAAGAAATGTCCCCTGGCCGAGATTGCTTTTTCGATGGATTGGAAGGTTCTCATGTGTTGTAGACCCCTACCCATGGCTTCTGCATGCTGAAAAACACAAGTTTGACCGGAGGTTTGACTGGCGTACCCCAGTAGATAACTGGCGTACGCCAGTTTAAGTCTGGTCAACGGTCAAAGTTGACCGATGACTGACACGTGGCAGAGGACCAGCGCTCGCCAGGTGAATATCAGTGTATACAAGTTGGGTTTTGTTGAGGCCTTATGGTTCTGGTTTGAAGGGTTTGTGATGGATCTGAAAGGGTTTTTGGAATGCTCAAAGCTCAAACACACTAACATTTTCGGGGTGTTCTTGATCCGTTTCATCATCGGGGAATCAAATACCATAAGTAAACTAATTTGGAAAGTTCAAAATAGGGTGTCTACAGTAGCCCCCCTTTGATGGCAGTTGGAGCGCCATTGACTTGGTACAAGTAACGTCAAAGGTTTCTAGACACCCTCTCAAGGCTATCCAGAATAGAACATATGAGTCAAAGTAGACATGAAACTTAAAGAACCTAGTTGGTTAAGTTTGGATGAGCGGCTGCCGCTGCTAGGGATAATATGGGCAGGTAGACTGCCATTGATTGATTTGATGGACAGAAACGGATTGACACCAAAGGTGGACTCTCCTGGGGAATAATTCTTTGAAAGCGAATCACTATCACTTGCTTGATTTGAAGCTGGGTGGATAAATCGTCGTTGATTCGAGGTTGGACAGGCGGATCGTCGTTGATTCGAGGTTGGACAGGCGGATCATTGATTTGAATGGGCAGACGATCATTGAGCTGAACAAGATCGGCTGCCATTGATTTGAGGTGGACGAATGGACCGTTGCCGGAGATGGAAGTGGAATTTGGACGAGCAAATCGCCGCTTGTTGGTTGAATTGGAAAGAACGGTTTGTCGCTACAGAGTTGGACGAGACAGGCTATCGTTGAATCAGGATGGAAGGGCGGATTGTCGTTGCTGGGGATCAATCTATCCTTGGCACACAAAATTTCCAACAAACGCGAGTAGGTCGTGTCAGGTAGGTTGAATTCCATTCGTTGGGAATCAGATCCAATCTCCTTATCAAAGACCATCCGAGACAGAGCAATGAGACTGCTAGAAGCTATGCTAACTATAGACCGATGTGGATCAGGATAGGCGAACGGTTGCTGTAGATTGATTGGATGAGCGGGTTGCTGAGTTGGACGGTGGGTCATCGTTGAGGATGATACGGACCATCGTTGAGTTGGACGGTGGACGATATTTTGAATGCTGTTGAAGGATGGAAGCGGACGACATTCTGATTGTCGTTGATGGATTGAAGCAGACGGTATTCTGATTGTCATTGAAGGAATTAATTTGAAGGATGGGTAGACCGTCGTTGATTGAATTGATTTAAAGGACGGGTAAACCGTCGTTGATTGAATTGATATGAGGGATGACATGGCCGATCATCGTTGATTGAATTGATTTGAGGGATGACATGGCTGGTTGTCATTGATTGAATTGATTTAAGGGACGACATGGCTGGTCGTCGTTAATTGAATTGATTTGAGGGACAACATGGGTGGTCGTTGTTGATTGAATTGATTTGATGGACGACATGACTAGTCGTCGTTGATTGAATTGATTTGAGGGACGACATGGCTGGTCGTCGTTGATTGAATTGATTTGAAGGACGGGTAGACCGTCGTTGATTGAATTGATTTGAGGGACGACATGGCTGGTCGTCGTTTATTGAATTGATTTGAGGGACGACATGGCTGGTCGTCGTTGATTGAATTGATTTGAGGGACGACATGGCTGGTCGTCGTTGATTGAATTGATTTGAAGGAAAGGTAGACCGTCGTTGATTGAATTGATTTGAAGAATTGAGAAGGACGACCTAGCTGGTCGTCGTTGAATTGGACAGGACTGGAGGATCATTATTCGGGATGAACATGCCGTCCGTGAACTCGGATTTTGAGTTGCATGAGTCGTTCCTGCTTTGAATTGTATTTTGATCACCAAAGTGTGCTCCAGGTGCTAGTGGAGTAGGACAGTGAGGCTGTGTGCTTGACATTTGTCATGGAGAAATGGTCAGGAAGAACGGCATGTGGCACCCCATTTATAATTGCACTATCCCAGAGTAGTGGTTTCGCGTCTGGTTCCGGTAGTGACTTGATCCAGGTACGAAACCCCAAAATCCTGATTACTTGCTACTTTCGATACTAGATAGGCGTGCTTTGGCACTGGATAGACTTTTCCTGTTTTCCACAGTTGATATACAATATGCAATGATATGTACTAAATTGAATGCAAAAATTGAAAATGCAGACGCAAGCTAAGGGCGGCTCCTAAGAGGGCGACAACGCTTGAGGACTACCACAGAGTCTCCTTACTTTACAACCTTCTGCTTTTTGAGTTTCGGGCTTGCGTGCCAAAATAGAGGGGCATTGAGCGGGCCGGCGTGTCCCCAACTGACATTTAGCAGCGGTATTGGACCTGCGTGCCCCTTCTTAAACGCTTGGGCGGATGTGCCCCATAGATATGATTTGCTTGGCCATGGCTGACGTGCTCTTGCTGTTCACGAGATTCCATTTCTTGGATAGGAGATAGAAGCTAGGGTAGCAATATAAAAATTACATATTTCTGTTTAGTGACTCTCCTTTGAGAAAGAGCGCATAAACCCACCACTAATATCTAATTTGCATTGACAAATGAACTGAGCCGACACACATATATGTGCAGATTTGCCTAGCTCGAACAAAAAAGGGAGAAAGAGCCCCAGGATGCGATGCGGACTCTTAGATTCGCGGAAAAATGAAATTTTAGCCATTAATGAGCCAAAATTCAAATATCCCGTAGACAGGTGAAACTGACGCTTATGTAAGGTCAAATAGATGTACAATGACCTGTACGAACAAACAAAATTGAGAAGAAAGCCCCAGAATGAGAAACAGATTAAAACACTCGAAAAATGCCGCAAAGATGGACAAAAAGACACAAATGGATGACTCGTATAGGCCCGGACCGAAATCGATACCCCCATGTAGTCATATTAGGTCCACATGACTTGCATGGCATGGAAAACTTGGCGAAATTCCATTGAATGACATTTGAGGTGCTTTGAACGATCGAACAACTTTCGAGGCGCCGAGACCTTGATTTGAACTTGAAGTACCCCCGCAGGAGTCCAAAATCTTTGGTAGGCATGATGGCTGCCTACTGCTATCTGCTCCAGGAATCGAATAGGTGCGCGCAGGTTTGAAACCAACGCGCATCACTTTGAACAAGCGCGCGTGAACCTCAAAATAGCACGTGTGACCATAAGTCTGCTGCAGCGACTTATACCAGACTTTGCTAAACTTAGAATAAACTGTGAGCCGTTGGGCCTCACAAACATTTCGTTCTGTTTTGATGCTTTAGATATTTTAAGACTTTTGCTCAGCTTTGAAATTGGAGAAGTAATTTGAAATAAGATTTGAAAGACGAAAGGTTTTCCCCCATTCTACACAGATGAAGCTTGTCTTCTTCTTGACTACGGCGACATACCAAAGCCCTTGATAGATTGCGACCGAACCTCAAGGAAGGATTTGTCAAAACATAGTTCAGGCGTACAACATGGTGCACCAAAGCCAAAACTTGAGATCCAGTTGATAGATTATGACCGAGTCTCGAAGAGAGAGACTGCCTACATATCCCTTTTCGGGGAATTAGGTCAAAACGTAGTTCAGGCCAAGGTTCACTCGTGTACTTTACCTCTCCTTTTACGCTCTAACTTTTGCCTAGTGCCACCTTTTCAGGTTTTCGGCCTAGCGAGTTTTTGACTTTTTGCCTATTTATTTTTGCCTAGACCGCCTTCTTAGATTTTCGGTCTAGCAGGCTGCTCTAACTTTTGCTTGAAACTGCCCACCCTTGTGGCTTTCAGCCCAACGAGCTTCTCTCAGGGAAAAGTAGCACTTGAATTGATCCATGTTTACCACGGTATTGAATTCGTCGCGATCGAGGTTGATGATTTTTGATTGCAGCCCTAGATAGAATGGCTTTGATAGTGAAAGGGTCCTGACTGCCTCGATTGGAAATGCCTCGCTCCAGGCCACTTTTGCACCTTTTTAATGTGCGCTTGATTGGAACGTTGTTGTTACTGTTTTGAACATGGTACGAGGCCTGGAGCCTTCTGAGCTTCTGCTTTCTGATTTGGCATTCGGTAGCAGGGGATTCAATGCTTCTTTATCTCATGATCGAGGCCAAGCGTGTTTTTGTGAGACCATGCCAAGATGTTGTTGAATTCTTTGAACAAGTCTGAACGGGAGTAATGCTCTTCTAGGGACAATGCTGAAACAATTTGAAGCTTCTGGGGGTCTATATCATCTTTCAAGTTTATTAGAAATTACTTCTTCTTTTAGAGGCTGAGTATGCCTTTCGTCTTCCATTTCGGTGAGGGAACACATTTCCTTGGGGAGATTCCCATCGAAATCTATCCCATCGTCGTCAGGGTCGACACAGTTTATTCAAAAGCCAGCAAAGTACTTAGAAGCATGATAATGCATATCATAAAACCCTCGGGGTTGCCAAGTACAACAAAAAAGACTCGAATAGAAGCTATGACATGGAGGGCCAAGAGGCACAAACTCCGACTTAGAGCTAGACTTAGACGACTTGACAGATACTGTGTCAGACTCAGACTCGAAAGTGTCAATGCAAAATAGACACGATTTGAAAATGCAACTTTTATAGTTACCCTTGACTTCCTTGCAGAGAGGTGGGAGCTCGAGGAAAACAGGCCCAAACAACAGCACTCCAGCTTCTTCGGCCAGACCCACTTGAGGGAACTCCTTGAACAACAGCCCTAAAGTCCGTTTTCTCCATTGATTGAATAAGCTTCCTCTTGAATTCTTCCTTTGCAGACTCCTCATCACTGCCAACCCAGGTGTTGGCAGTGAGGACCTTGACTGCACCTATGGCCATTAGATTAACCTCAGGTTCGGACGGGAGAGACAAGATTGGCTTGGATTGATTTTCTGGGATAATGAAAAGGGTTGGGTTGAATATGGTGGAATTAGGCTTGATTTGAGTGGAGCTGATGGATATCTGGCTAACACGTGGGTTGGTTCCGTGTTGAGGCATGAAGTTGGATATGACATTGGGCTTTGATGGGAGTGGGGCTTGAATGGTGCCACTATTGATGAGATTTTGAATTTCATATCGAAGGCGGAAGCAGGCATCGGTGAGATGGCCAGGCATTTGATGGAAAGCACAATAGGCATTTGAATTGTAGGATGCCGGGAATGTTCGAGGCGACGGAGTTGGAAAGAGTGGCTTGAGGAAGCCAGCTTCGAGGAGCTTCTCATAAACCGAGGACAAAGGTGTGGAAAAGCAGGAGAAGGTCCTTAGTGGGTTCCGACGACCGGATTGAGGATTCAAAGTGGAACCTTTGCTTGCTTTGTAGCTGCACAGCACTGTGCCTTCCATATGATGCACTCTTTTGCCTTTGGGATTGATTTCTTTACCGCACATATCCTCCCTTTCGGCGTTGGCTTCGAACAAGGATCCAGCATTATCCTTCGGGTGAGTCCTGGCTTCATGAAACTCCGCCAGGTCATTGAACGTGTCCTTCGAGCACTGCTTGGTTCCAACCGCAGGAGTGTGGCGGGCCTGAGGAGGTTCTTCGACTAGCCCCATATCCGACTGTGGGGCTATTGTGGTGAAGAGGTCAACCAGTCCCTTGATCATGATCATTTGCTTGTCCATTTTGTGACTTAGTTCCTCTACAGCCCTCTTCAGTTCAACCATCTCTGTTTGTGCTGTCATTTTGTATTGATGATCGATGAAGGTGATGGCCTAAAGCTTTGGACAACAAAGTAAATGAGAACTCAGTGGCGTTCCTGCAACAAGCGTTTGAAAGAATTTGAAAGAATGCAATGCGCATGTCATCGTCGTCAGTGTCCTTCTAGACTCTAGAAACAAGTTTGTCTGATGACATTCGGATGTTGCCAGAATCCTCGGATTTCTTTTTGATGGTGTATCCTTGTTTGAATCGACTAACACTAAGAGATGTCAAAATAGTCTAAGCCTTTGACTACTTCGTTCTCGAAGTTTCAACTTTGGAGGTCGGAACAACTCGGTGTAGATGACGTGATACCGGAATCGAGGCGGCGTAAGCAGCACTGTGCCGGAGCCTGGATGGTGTAAGTGATTAGCACTTAACCTGGGTGGTGTAAGTATCACGGCATTCTCTCCGTTGTTCCTAATTTTCTGTTTGAAACTTTGATCGAGCGTTTAGACAAGGACTTAGAAAGTATTGATTTCCCAAAGTCTTACTGATTCAAGGACTTTGAAAGCTTGATAACGTGAAACGTCAAGATGCACGACTTTTCATTGGTTCAAGGCAACATCCTAATAGTCACAAGACAGACTCGAAAGAGACTATCTAAAAGCCGCCCTAGCATGCTCCTACGCAAAATGGTATGAGTACATGTACAGATATGCGATAGGAAAAGCAGTAACACATAGACAGTTTATGGGGGTTAGATGCAAGAAATCATACCCTACGGGTTCCTGTCCTAGGTTGAAAGGTTCTAGTGCTTTGTACGCATGACGAGGCCGGTTTTGGTTTAAGAGGGTTCCTCTGACTAGAGTCGCGGTATACCTCCCACTGCAATGCGTGTAGCAAAGCAATGGTCGAACGGTATTACGACTCATCATCGTCCAAGGTTGTTAGGCGTTCGAGGACCCCGGGCTCCAGTAAACTGTGCCAGTTACCTAAAACACCTCAACGGGGCTAGCCAACATCGATGCAAATGGAGAATGCCGAAGAATGATCGAGTGAGAGAAAAATGCAAAGCTTTGAAAAATGCCTTTTGAAGCTTGGCTCACTTTTATTAATCAATACTTGTAGAAAACTACACAAGTGAACAATAGTAAAAGCCCCAGTTCGGAGTGGTCGGATGCTGAGATCCTGTTACGTTACCATTCCGTTCTTCAGCAGCGCGGAGCGTATTGTTTTGACAGACTTTTGAAAATTGTTCATTCATGTATTAATCACCAAATATCAACCAATGTAATGATCCCCAGCAGAGTCGCCACTGTGGGCACACACCCCAAAATTTTCATTTTTGTCATTTTAAAATCGGGCGCGGCCCTCTTTGAAAAGCGCGGCGAAACTCTTCGATTCAGAGTCGCCACTCGGGTTTTAACGGAGAAAACACCCAAGGAACCGAACTCGAAAATGCTTGCTACGTTTTTTTGATTTTGTAAAGGCGTAGACTGGTCCGTCGTCACCTTCGATATCTGAGGTTCGAGAGCCAGGTTATGAGAGGGGAAAGGTTTTATGGCACCCCTCTCACCCAATCCGGAGATCGGTCTCTACTCAGGCATTTTATAAAACTTTTGCATTTTTCTCTCATTCGATCATTTTTTAACCAGTTAGGGCGGGGGAGCAAATAATGGGGATTAAAACTGTACAGCTTGCAGTTATGTGACAAAATATTTATGGATGATGATTTGCTTGAATCAATAGATGAACATAGATTGAAAACAAGCACTGAGAGCAGTTTCAATGAGATGGGGTACGCTGCTTTTTAGATGTGTGAACAGGCAACGTACTGGCATGCATTGGCCAGGCCTCTGCATGCCACCACCAAACTGGCGTACACCACTCCTTTGCACTCACAGTCTTTGTTAACAACCCTCAGGGCTCTAGAATGGACCAGTGCACACCCAGGACAAACCACGCAGTTTATAAACAGCATATATACAGATTACAGACAGATAAAATGGCTAGAAGCCTTGAAAAAAAGGACAGAAAACCCCATAAATAATGTGGGGAGATAAAAAGAGGCCAAGATTTAAGCTAAATACAAGGGCCAGCCACTGGAACCTGGTAACACTGCCGTACGCCAGTCTTGGAAGACCGTACGCCAGCCTTACCTCTTGGTCAGTGCTTGGCTTTGCATTATCTGTGCGTTTGGAACATGACCAAAGGGATCCCAGAGGCCCTCTAAAGCAGATATGAATAAATATTGAATACTACAACTAAACGGTTCTAAAATACAGAAAGCAGTAGACTAGTTTTTAGCATGCAATAAGGTGATGAATAGACAAGAAATAAAGCATAAAACAAAGATCTGGACCTCATTTCACAACTGAAGTACGCCAGTTCCGGAGGGCTCAGAACTGGAGTACGCCAGTTGCAGACAGGTCCCAGACAGATCAAATTAAAAACTGTACGCACTGCCACGGATCGGCGTACGCGGGCTTATGACCGGCTTCCGCCGATTCTAGTCAGAAACGTTTTTTTTTTGTTTTAAAACATTAACAGCTTTAGGGCCAGGACTGGTATTGATTACCAGCCTTGACCCGCCAGCCCCCATTAGGGATCAGAACAGAAAAAAAACAATACAAAAGTTTATACCTTTAGTTTTGAGGTTTGAGAGATGTTTGAGCTTTGAACTTAAGGGTTGGATGATGGAGGGTGGCGGATGTTTGACTGTAAGAGGTGTATGGAGAGGTCTCTTGTTTACTCTTTCAATGGATGAAAGAAGAGCAAGCAAGGAAAACCAAGAAAAGAGAAAGAAATAGACTTGGAGCTTGAACTTGAAGACCAAAAACACTTGAAAGGCTAATGGCGGGGTTAAGGCCAGTCAAAGGGACTAGAGCCTTAGCCCTTAAGCCTTCATTCTCATTGGATGAGAGGACAAAGGTGATGGGATATGTGTAAGAAATGTCCCCCGGCCGAGATTGCTTTTTCGATGGATTGGAAGGTTCTCATGTGTTGTAGACCCCTACCAATGGCTTCTGCATGCTGAAAAACACAAGTTTGACCAGAGGTTTGACTGGCGTACGCCAGTAGATAACTGGCATACGCCAGTTTAAGTTTGGTCAACGGTCAAAGTTGACCGATGACTGACACGTGGCAGAGGACCAGCTCATGCCAGGTGAATACCAGCGTATGCAAGTTGGGTTTTGTTGAGGCCTTTTGGTTCTGGTTTGAAGGGTTTGAGATGGATCTGAAAGGGTTTTTGGAATGCTCAAAACTCAAACACACTAACATTTTCGGGGTGTTCTTGATCCGTTTCATCATCAGGGAATCAAATACCATAAGTAAACTAATTTGGAAAGTTCAAAATAGGGTGTCTACATACCTCCATCTAAGCTGTATGGCATGAGTTCACCTTGGCCTTTCTCTGTATGGGGAATTGATGTTATTGGCATGATTCGACCGTCCGCTTCCAACGGCCACAAGTTTATACTTGTAGCAATTGATTATTTCACCAAGTGGGTCGAAGCTGAATCTTACAAAATCCTGACAATGGTTCAAGTTGCTCAGTTCATTCGGAAAAACATCATCTCTCGATACGGTGTCCCCCAAGCGTTTGTGTTAGACAATGGAGCCATTTCAAAGGCAGGGTTCTGGAACTCTTTGAGGAATTCGGCATTGAGATCCACCATTCAACGACCTACCGTCCATAGACGAACGGAGCAGTCGAGGCCGCGAACAAGAATGTCGAGATGATCATCAAAAAGACTGCTGAGTCTGCAAGGGATTGGCATGAACAATTGCCTATGGCACTATGGGGGTACCGAACATCAATTCGCACCTCGACGGGGGGCAAGTCCATTTTCACTAGTCTATGGGATGGAAGCAGTACTTCTTATTGAGCTTGAGGTTCCATCCTTAAGAATCATGGTTGAAAGTAGGGTGTTCAAGAAAACCGCTCGAACCGTAAGATCGGTCCGATCCGGACCGAACCGTCCTATTTGGTCTGGTTCTGTGGTTCTCCGGTCATGTTATGGTTCCAAAAAAATAAGAACCATTAATTTTGGTTCGGTTACTGGTTCTCAATTAAAGAACCGTGGTTAGAACCGGATCGGACCGTTTAAAACTAATATATATATATATATATGTGTGTGTGTGTGTGTGTGTGTGTGTGTGTGTGTGTGTGTAATTTGGTAGGTTAATCTCTTTCTTGTTAAACTTACTTTATTTAGAGATGAAATCTCATTTGTTAGGAAAGTTTTTATTTTATTTTTTCTTTTTCTATTCTAATAGATTATCTTCCTATCCTTTCAATTCTTTGCAACCTTATTTAACGGATTAGTCTTTATAATTTCAATCTCACATCTCTCTTTCTCATACACCGGTGATAGGCTTAGATGCTAATTGGATAGAATCGAAACCGAAACCGAACCAAAATCGGACCGATTTTGCGGTTTGGTTCTAGTTAGGTTCTATTCATATATTGGTTAGGTTTTAGTTCCCAATTTTCTATAACCGTTTGAAATGAACCGGTTGCTGGTTTTCTAGAGAACCGGACCAATTCGGACCGTGTACACCCCTAGTTGAAAGTGGTCTCGAAGAGTCTGAGTGGCTAAGTGGGAGGTTTGTCGAGTTGATGGTGTTTGATGAAAGAAGGCTTCGTGCTTTGTACCATGTTCAAGGGTATCAGCATTGGATTGCTCGTGCATTTGATAAAAAGGTGAAGTCTAGAGGCTTAGTCAAAGGGGACATGGTTACGAAGGAAATCCGCGCTCTAGTGTTCGATCCTCGCGGGAAGTTCCGACCGAAGCGTTCAGGGCCCTACATCATCAAGATCATCCTATCCGGGGGTGCTGCTAAGCTTATCGATCTCGACGGCAAAACGAGTTCAATACATTGGTCAACCTGGATTAACTCAAGCGTTACTATCCCTGAGAGATACTCGTTGGATTGAAAAGCACAAGGGTGGGCGATTCCAAGAAAAAGTTAGAGTAGCCTACTAGACCGAAAACCTAAGGAGGTGGCCTAGGCAAAAATAAATAGGCAAAAAGTCGAAAGCTCACTAGGCCGAAAACTTGAAAAGGTGGTACTGGGCAAAAGTTAAAGCGTAAAAATGAGAGGTAAAATACACAAGTGAACCAATGCCTGAACTACGTTCTGACCTGATTCCCTGAAGAGGGATACATAGGCAGTCTCACCTTGAAACCCGGTCATATCTTATCAGCTTGATCCACGGTGTGACGTTTTGGGTCTGTAGACACCCAAATCCGGACCTCAAAAGTTCTTTAAATGTCCCGATGATAAAACAAAGGAAACGATACCTTTAAGAGCTTGGATGTAGATTCTCTCAAAGCAAAATCCAAAAGCCCAAGGCAAACCCAAAAGCCCAGAACTAGACCCTTAGTACCGTACGGTACATCTCTACACCGCACGGCACAATAGATTTCATTATACTCACGAAGTCATGAGATCAGCCGCACGACATTTTGGATAAAGTTCTGACTGGCTTAGCTAGCTGTCGGCCATGCCCACTTGAGCCACAGCTATAAGTTAGCTCAGTCGAAAAAACACTTTTGGCCCTCCCTGAAAATGCCTCCCCCATTTGAATTCAAAATCCTTGGCTCTTTCCTATAAATACAACCCTCCACTCAAGAGAAAGGGGCTCTAAACTCTCTTTCTCTCTCATCATGCTTTCACACTCATTCATCACTCCAAAGCCTTGAGAAAATGACTCCAAAAACATTCTCAAGGTTCTTTCTTTCTCAAAGTCCTCCATTTTTCTCCTCATCATTGGAATGAGCCCTTCACTCATGTAAATGTTTCAACTACCAATGTACCCATATACTACTCACAACCACAACCTCCCTTTCTCAACCAGGCTCGTCCGCACCCATCCGTAGCTATCCACTTCCATCCAAACTCAAAGATCAAAGGTATAAACTAGTTTTTTTGGGGTAGGCTTTGTCCATATCCTTGAGGGAACCTTTTTGTAGTCAGGATTAACTCCCTTTGGGTTGGATCTTGGCTTAAAAACCATTTTCAAAACACAAAAAGGCCTCTGCGCTGAGCAAGCTAAACCATGCGGTGCTTTAATGCGTCGCACGGCATAGCGTGCTTAAATGCACGGCGTTTCATGTAGCTACCGTTTTCTTACTTAAACTGTCTGGATCATAGCCATCCTCTGTCAGGGCTGTTCTGTTTGCTAAAATATTAGGCATCTGTACTTTCAAAATAGGACCATATCTACAAGCTATGCTAGGTTTTAAAAATAAAGCTTCTTTGGTCATTACAAATGAGCAAAGGCATAAAAGATGATTTTCGTTCGTGACTTGAAAGAGTGGTATTTTTCAAAATGTTCCAATGGTAAAAACATTGTCTGATATCAGTTGGAAACCTCGCGCGTTATATTCAAGATGCCGGGCGGCGTTCTGAAACTTTACAAAGGCCTGAAAGCAAAGAGGATACCCCGCACGACATTCTGTAATACCGTGCGTGGTATCACAAAATGCCGTACAGGAGGAGACTGAGATCCAGACAGTTTCTGTAAAAGAAACCTTTTACTTTGTATCATCCTTATCATCATTGTACAATTAACACCATGCGCACGTCAACGTGATCTATTACCCATGCCCCTTTTCCCTTTGCTTATTTATTAAAGAGCTTGATTTCCAAAAGATATTTTAAATCCCCCCCCCCCCCCCCCCCCCCCCCCCCCTCCTTTTTGAAAGAGTTTAGTAGAGACCGGTTTTACTGGGCGAGTGGGGTGCATTTTCTTTAACAAAACCTTTCTCATTCGTAACATGGCTTCCGAACTCAAAATCTCAACGTTTTTCGCTAAGACCAAAAACCTTTTTTTCTTTCTCTCAAACTAACTCTCGGTTTCTCGGATCATCCATCTCAAAAATCTGGGTGGCAACTCTCAAGCTCACCGGTTTGGGGAGCCCACAGTGGCGACTCTGCTGGGGACGATTGTCAATCAAAAATTTGAAAATTAATACATGAACGAACAATCCTTCAAAAATCTGTCAAAACAGTACGCGTTGCGCTGCTGAAGAACGGAATAGTGACATAACAGGATTTTACATCCGACCACTCCGGATTGGGACTTTTATTATTGTTCATTTGTGTAGTTTTCTCCAAAAGTATTGATTAATAAAGTGAGCCAAGTTTGAAAAGCACTTTCAAAGGGAGAATTTTCAATATCTTTAAGAAAATCAAAACTCTTTTACCCTATATACTTTGCACTGCACAAGCCTTGCCAGTGTGTTTCAGCAATCTTGCCCGATTCGCCTGCGACAAGCTCTCCCGAAATGCCTTGCAACCCCCGACAATGATGAGCCATCGTACTGTTCGACCATTATCTTGCAATATACTTGACATGGGGAGTACATCTTGGCTCTAGACCATAAAACCCTTTTGAAACTCAAACCGACCTTTGCACAGAAGATGAGTGCATACCTTATCAAAGCAGAAAGCACTGTATACCAGGCCAGCTAGCCCAGATTGAAATTTCCTGACAACCTTCTAGTATTTGATCCTCATTAATCCACTCTAGCATTTTGCAATCCTGTAGCCGACTTGGAGTTTGTTATTCTCAGCCCATGGCGCTCTAATCTGAAGGCATTATTTCACTGTTAAACTTCAGTGCACCATTCTTGCGTTGTTGGTGAAAAAGCTCGGTTCCTGAACTATGCATATTTATAATTTTGCACTTACACTCCTTGTACTATCATTGATTTGAAGATACATCATTTGTACTTCAAATTTAAGCACTTACACCTCCTATACTTTGAAGTAAAACAAGGAGAATTTGCACTTATCCGAGTACAATTTTGTTCACATTCCTTAAAAGACGGTGAACATTACTCTTTCTCTTATTGGTTGAAATGGTGCGGATCCCACCACAAAGTGATGTCATGCTTACCATGCAATACACTTTTTGGTAAGTATGAAATCACTTTATGGTGGGGTCCACACCATTTCAACCAATAGGAAGGAAGATAATGTTCATCCTTTTAAGTAAATGGTGAACAAAACTCAACTCTCGCGCTTACCCTTGTACTTTGAAGTGAAAGAAGGAGAATTTGCATTTACACCCCTTGTATTTTTAAGAATAAGGGATGTAAGTGCTTAAATTTGAAGTACAAGAGGTGTACTTTTAGGCATTTTGTTTAATTGTAATATTTAGGCTTTTTAAGCCATAAAGTGTTTTTTAGGCTTTATTTGTTTTATCTGGACTTTTTTGGCCATCAAATGTATTGGGCTTTGCCCTATTAATGTGATTGGGCTTTGTTCCATCCCCTTTCTCCTTAATAAAATGTTACTTTTGCCAATATAAAAGAAAAAAAAAAGGAGGGTCAGGCTCCTCTCAATCTAAGTGTTTTCAGTCATTGGCGATGCCAGGATCGATTAAGATTCCCGGGGGCCGAGTTATAATGGAAAAAATTTCAACGTCCAACATCTTTCTATTTCTTACTCAACAAATAAAAAAAAACTACCAACATCTTTACGAGCCCTTTTCGGGTCCATTTTAATGATCGAGACTAATATTTTCGACCTCGTCAACAACATTGGGCATGCAGAAAATCATGCTAATCGGATATCGTTTAAAGTGTTATTGAAACACATTTATTGTTTGATGTGTTATCAAAACGGACCCAAAAACTAGTTTTAAGGGACTGGGGAGGATCCCAGTCCCTTCAAGTTTTTGAAAACTAAAACAAAACTAGTTCTCTTGGCAAAATTACATGCTTTTTTTTGTTTGCCTGTGCATGTAATCGGCGACCACCGCCACCGCCACCGGCAGCACCACCAACAGAAGGGAAGCTTCGACTTCGGCCATCTCCTCCAACGTCAACGAGCTCTACTTTAACTGGGTTTGACTGATCCCTTCATGCGCGCCCGACTTCTCCCTCCACCAAAGGTTGACTTGCCCTTCCCCCTCCATCTCTGATTGATGCCACGCAACTCCATCTTCTCCCTCAAATTTTTGGCCTATTAATTTGTCAAACCCCTGAAATTTGGGTATCTTCTGGGTACTTAATTTGAGCAATACTTACCTTCGGTGGTGGTGATTGGTGCCTGGTGGTTGTGTGGTAGTTTGGGATTGTGGTGGTGAGTTTGATGGTGGAGGTGGTGAAGTCGGCGGTGGAGGTGTAGGTGTAGGTGTAGGTGTAGGTGGTGCCATTTTTGTCCAAAATTTGCCCAAATTACGGACATGTGACCTTCCAACAAATGGTTCTAAAATGGAAGGGTGACACATGGGTAACGGGAGTAGTTGAGGGGTCTTCATGGGCGATTTTAAATGTGAGAGGGTGTTTTGGAAAAAAAAATGATAATTGAGGGGGTGTCTATATACTTTCACCAAATAAAAAATAAACTTACCATTTTTGTTGAAAACTTATTGAGCCTAGTTTTTTGTTTTGTTTTGTTTAGCTAGGTTATCTACTTACTAGGGTTTGTCCGTGCCTAAAGGTACGACGCAATGTGAGATCTAATTAGTGGTAATTGTGCAATTAATATTGTTTGAGATAGAGAGGGAGAGCCATAGGATTTATAGAGCAAATCAATAGTTAGGATTTATAGAGAGATAAGATTCAAAAACCTTTCTCCCTTATTATGTAGATTCACAAATTTAGGTGAATTCTCATTTACTCTGTCTACGTATGAAAGTGAAAATTTTATATCCAACTCAAAGTCAATTGACCATGAGTAGAGAAATCTAATATTATATTAAATGATCACCATTCCAAGCAATGTGAGACTATATATCCTTAACATCCTCCTCAACTGCAGCCGCATTTTGAGGTCTATCATATGTCGCCTGTTTTTTGGTCTATCATCGCGCAACTTTTTTACTTGGCTTTCATTGTGGGATGTGGATTGCATGTGAATTTTCTTAAATGTGGAGTGGAATGGACCCACTCTGATACCATGTGGACATTTTATATCCAACTGGAAACTAATTGGCAATTAGTAGAGATGTTCCAAATGTTATTAGATGATCTACCATTCCTTACGCAAGAAATGTAGAACTATATTTCCTTACACACTTTGTATCCAACTCAAAGTCAATTCGCTTTAAGATAGATATAAAACTTTCACATGATATCAAAGTGGGGCTTAATCCACCCCACATTTTTAAAAATTCACAATCCACACCCACGATGACGGATAGGTAAGAAAGCTACACGATGAGAAATCCAAAAAGAACTACATATAATAGATCTCAAACGCGACTCAATGTGAGGGGGATGTTAAGGAATATAGTCTACATTGCTTGGTTGTAGAATAGTTGATCTATATAATTTTGAGACCTCTCTGCTTATAGCCAATCGGTATAGAGTTGGATGTGCTTTAACAATGAGTAATTTAGTGCCCACAATACTTTTTTTTGTAAAAAGAGCCAAATTTACATATAAAAAAATACACAATTTTAGAGCATTTTTTGAGCCTAAGGATTTGCTGTTAATACATTTATTCTCCATACGCTAGCAGAGTTCAATATTTAGGCCTATCATCTAGAAGGTCCAAAATTCAAAAACACGTGAGCAAAAAAGTTAGGGGTGATACCGGTCCGGTTTCGACCGGTTTGGGTGTATTTTTCGGTCGAAACCGGTTATCCGGTTTGAGATTTTTAGAAACCGGAACCGGTTGAGATAAACCGGTTCCGGTTTCAACCGGCTCAACCGGTTCCGGTCCGGTTTATCCGGTTTTCATTCATAAGCCATATTTTGGGCCCAACACATCAAAAAATTCACAATTCAACCTATAAAACATCAACCAAAAATCTATAATTCAACCTCTTTTTTTTTGCCCAACAAAAAAGGATCAATTTTGAGCCCAATACATTAAAAAAAACTCATAAAAACATAATTAAGCCCATAAAAACAGTTTTTGTACAATACATATATTTATTAGACCAATATATACTACAAAATATCAACCAAAAACCCATAATTCAACCCCTCCCCTATGTTTTTATATGTATTTGTATATATTATACATATATATAACCGGTCCTGTTTCAACCGGTTTTTAAAACATATAAACCGGATCGAAATTATTTTTCCGGTTTATAAAATTTTATAAACCGGAATCGAATCGAAATTATTCAACCGGTTTAAAAAATACGGTCCGGTCCGGTTTTTCCGGTTTCGATCAACTTTCCGGTTTCGAGTAACACCCCTAAAAAAAGTCTTTTTGGTGGGACATAGATAGTTATATGAGAGATGCCTTTATTGACTTCTTCTCCACCGTGCGTGAGGAATTTAAAGCATAGGGCCCAATGCTATCTTGATAGTCTATGCTCTATCAACCAAAGCTGTCTCTCTGCCCATGACTCATGAGAGCCCACCACCACCACTTGATCATTGCTAGCTATTCTACTTTTATTTCTTGTTTGGACTTACGATGGAAATGCAGCATAACCAAAAAAAACTCTATGGTGAAACGTGTAGATTTTAATTGAAAAGAAGTACCTAAATAATGATGAAGATTTGAATCAACAGCTTGTGTGATTGCGCCAAATTACATAGTTGTGTCTCCACCCCAACAAATGTCTCAGTGCATTTGGAATTTTCGCGCTTGAAAATATAAAGTGAAAAACACATATTATATGAAATTGTCAATGGAATATTAATGAAAAGAGGAAAAAAAGAAACATAGGAGTAATTAATAAAGTAGCTAAAGGAGAGAACATGAGGAGAAAAATAATGATATTAGCACTCCAAAAATTGATGCAGACACTCCAAAACCAGTGTAATTCCAAAGCCACTTTTCTTCTTTTTTTTGAGTGCCTCCATCAATTTTTAGAGTGCCAATATCATTTCCGAACTCATCAAAGTACCTGTTAGTTGATGTTATAAAAAAGAAAAAGAACAAGAAAAAGGAGTACCTGTTAGTAATTTGTTTCCCTAAATAAGAAGATAGTCATTCCTTATTTCATACTCCAAATCCAAACTTACGTGAGACCAAATTTGTAAAGGAAAAGCAGATGAAGATGTTAACATTCGCAATATACAAATCTGCTTTCAGAGAGTATGTAGTAGAAAGGAGATTTCGTTTAAGGTAAAGAGTTCCTCCTTTTCTATTCCTTTTTCCGTTGGGGCCTTAAGCGACTTAATGCGAGATTGCAAGGGATTAGATAGATCCGTCTATAAAATTCAGAAAGAAAAGTAAAGAGGCCACATCAATTAACAAGTACTGATCAAAATGGTATGAATCATCATCAATTCTTGAATAGACCATCGAATCAAGATGGGCAACACAACATATATCGGAGAACACTATTGACCTTGTTTTATTTGAAGATTATTCAGCGAACATTAAACTCAGAATATATTTCTCCTTGCAACAAAAATTTCTTCCAATATCTAGAAAATTTCTTTCACTGGTGTACTAGGATCGAATCAAACAATTAGCCCAAAAAACACCTCAGTGGATGAGTCCAGGTGCCAAAGATAAACAAAGTCAGCAGCTCTTAATATTAATTTGCAAAACCAATTAGCAAATAATCACACGTTTATGGCTATCCCAACTACGGACTATGTGGGCAAAAAGTATAAGGGTCCGTTTGATTATGTTACCCAAAAAGGCAACCAAGAGGGGGGTGAAAGGGTTGCTAAAGTCAATAAAGATTATCTCTAACAATCTTTTAATCAAAACAATATGAATAAGTAAAAGAGAGAGAGTTAGAGAGATAGAACCCGATTATAGTGGTTCGGCCCGGATTTGTCCACGGTCCGGCCTAGTCCACTTCTCCTCAAGCAACTACTTGAAGGTTCCTTTAATCTTCGAAAGATTACGACTTGTAAGTCTTGCGGGTGCTTACAAAAACCGTATACCTCTAGCTTTCCCACGGAGTTAGCACAACCGCAAGAGTTTTCTCCGAAAACCTCTCAAAAACAATAACACCCAAATTCAAACCCGAATTTGGTCTTCTAAGCTTTCAAGTATTTGACTCAAACACTCGCTTAGGAATTACAAGTATGTGGAGAAAGTATGAAGATTATCGCTCACGACTTGTACAAAATCTCTCTCAAGAAAAATATGAAAGTGGAAGAACAATGAGACTTTTGGACTTGATCTTTGGAGAATTTGCTTTTGGAATAGTATGTAATGTTATAGCTTGGATTGGTACTCATCAATGAGTTCTTGAAGCCTTATATAGTGATCTATCCACCTTCTAGCCGTTCATAAAGTGTTGGAGCCGTTGGAGAGTTGATTAGGAAAATATAGCTGTTGGAACTTTTACTGATCTGCAGGAAAACTGCAGAATAACACTACCGGACTTCCTCCCGGTCTTCCGGCCGGACTTCCGGTCTGTCAACTGGCCTGTCAACCGGTGCACTCCGGTTGTCACAGCTCTCTGTAAAGACAGCCGACCTGTCAGCCGGTTCGTCAACCTGTGGCTCAAAAATTCATCTAAATAATTCCGTTAAAGCATGTATTGAGCTCGTTAAGACTTTGTAAATATTAAACATTGAATCCAAGATACTTTATGCTATGTTTCAAGGCAAAGACACAAGTTTATCCGAAAAGAGACTTTGCGATAAAAGATTTTCTTTTGCCAAATAATAAAACTTCATCAATATAATCATCAAAATAACAAATAGTAATGCATATAATTTTTAACAAATTATCATGCATATATTTGTCAACAATCTCCCCCTTTTTGATGATGGCACAAAATGAAGGTTTTCATGCAAAGCAAAGATTATGCCAATAAATCTCCCCCTTAGTATATGCTCCCCCTAAATAAGATCTTTTAAGGAATATGAGAGCCAATGACCGCAAAGTGATCCTTGCAAGGTTAGTTTCATATAGGCAAAGAATATATGAGAATTTAAGCCTTGAGCCATAGAATTCACACAAACTTAAAACATAAAACTAAGACTTTTCTCCCCCTTTGAGACATCATCAAGCTCCCCCTTCTCATAAAACGACCCGCTCTAGGGGATTAGCATAAACTATCATAAAGAAAGCTAAGCAACAACTTTAATAAGATTCATTCCATAAACTCCAGATAAAGTAGACTAAATAGATTACATTTGGTTGCCAAAGTAAAATTTACAAAAGAACTATACAAAATGAGTTGCATCCATGCATGATACGACAACTCTCCAAAAATTGATTTACATCACAAAATGAACTATGCCAAAAGGACACCAAGTCGACACTCGACCCCGCTCCTACAGCCTGCCAGACCAGTAGTGGACCAAAACTCTACTTCAGATACCTGAAAAAAATTGTGAGTGTTACTACTTCATTCAAGCGGAAAGCATAAAACAATTTACACGAGCAAACATGGATCGAGTAATGCTTCTAATCGTATTTAGCAAGAAACAATTCATTTTTCACAAACCATTAAGTAAACACAATATTTCAAGAAGCCATAGGGTTGCTTCCCTCGCAACCAAGAGTTATGACGGTACCGTGACCCTGTGAACATGGTACTTCCAACAATTTATACCCTGTTTGTGTACAGCAAACAGACAATTTATACCCTTCTTGTGTACATCAAGAAGAAGACATTTCCAACCAACAATATAACTATGGCATGCTCTTGAATTAAAATCATGTTTCAAGCAACTTGATCCATATCCACAACCGTCAAAAATTCCCAACATTCGCAGAAAAAGTATAAGTTTATTTTTAGCAAGCCAACTTCAATGAAATAGCACACTCACCTTAGAGATCCGAAAGACAAAAGCGAAAGGCCTCCTTCTCAACTTTGAAGTGGAGACTCGTCCCCCGATCCTAAAATATGAATGAGACTACACTTAGAATAACTCATGCTCCAACTTATGTTATAATGCAAGTAAAATGATGGATGATGTGCTACAATGCTCCAAAGATGAATCAATGAGATTTGAATCATTTGATACAAGAATTCCCAAAGATGAGGGTTAGTCCGTGACCAACATGTACGGTTCCGACCATATCCGATACATAATCATGAATTCTAAGAATTTCACTTTATCCGTTGAAAAGTTAACTTCTTCCTCTTCGAATCGACAGGTCATTCATAAAAAATGGAGTTCGGGTAACCTTACTACGGCCTCGCGACTATAACTTAACGTAATATTAAAACTGGTGCAGAGACAGATTTTGGGTAAACTTTAACAGAAAATCTGTTATTGCTCGGGCATAACCACAGCGCACGGGTTGCACCGTTGGAAAGCCCTACAAGTCTAGTTTTCAGCAAAGAAAGTGGAATGCGATTTCGAGTCTCGAGGTAGGAGATATGACTGTTTTTCCAACTTGTGTCAGTGCAGTCAGCAATACGAGTTTCACAGCAGCAGTTCGGTGCGTGATTTTTAATATTTTCCCCTCTTTGAAATAAATTCTGAAAATTTTACCCAATCAACTAGACATGCATATCCATCTCCATTAAAAATTTCAGAAAATTACAAGGTTGGAAAGTTAGTGAGAAAAATTCGTCAAGAACAGGACAGATTCAGTCAAGTTCAAGCTCTAATTAACATACCCATAAGCCACACGAATTTGCTAGGTTAAAATCCATTCTCCTATGTCCTAATTGGGATTTAAACTACAAGAATATGCAGATATATACAAGTTTGATCAAAACCCAAAACATAAATTAGGTGTAAGATGGGGATTACCTTCAATTAGATTTTCCCCAATTTTTTTTTCCTTCTTCTTCTTCTTCTTTTTCTCTCTCTCTCTCTCTCTCTCTCTCTCTCTCTCTCTACGTTGTACAGAAAGAACGGTGGAGGGGTGTAAAATACCTAGAAAGCTTATTAGGGAAGATTTATCCCATGAGGTTGGGTGTATGGGTTCAAATGAGCCATGTCTCATCTTTACCCTTCATTCCACCTACCAAGTCAATCTCTTTTAATTAACTTAATTAAACCCTCAAATTTAATCAAGTATCGCTAAACAATCAATGAATGATATGCGAATGATAACACAACACGTGTAACAAATAACATGACCTATGCAACATAAAATAAAATGTCATATGCGATGCACGTGCATGCTCGGAACGGGTGTTACAATTCATCTTTCAAGCACACCTACAATCAAGTCCTGACTTTTGGTACCCACATCATTTTGGATCCTGGAAAGTTAGCATTGACATGGTTCTTAGGAACCCAAGTCTTTCTACCATTTGGAAAGATTTTCATGTGGCAATTTGGAGAAATATGACCAATCTTTCTACAAAAATGACAAGTGAGCTTAGGATGACTAGTTGGAGGAAGATCCTTGTCAAAAAGATTTTTGTGTTGGGTGGGATTATACCCCATTCCGGCTTTGTGAAAAGAAACCATTTGTTTTCCAAGAAGATATCTAAGCCGTCTTTACCTTTGGTAAGTTTACCAAGAGAGTTTGTCAAATCATCAACTTGCTTGACTAGAGATTCATCTTGAGAAATATTTTTCAAAACTTCCTTTTCTTTTTCCAAAGAAATTTTCAAAGACTCATTTTCTTCTTCCAAGGTATCTCTTTCTTCGACTAGATCACTCATTTCTTTTGAAAGTACTTTGGCCATTTTCTTAAGAACTTTGTTTTTTGAAACAAACCTTTTCAAAATCAACTTTCAATTCTTTATAAGCAATAAGCAATTCATCAAAAGAGTGATGAGTCGAGATTTACTTCATTTTCTTCGGTGGCCATGAAGCACAAGTTGGCGACTTCTTGTTGCTCATTCTCCTCATCGGAGCTATTGTCGTCGCTATTTTCCCAAGCGGCCATCATAGCTTTCCTTTTGTCATTCTTTGAATATTTCTTTGCATATGGACATTCGCTTTTGATGTGGCCGGGCTTCTTGCATTCGTAGCAAATAATTGGATCCTTTTTGCTACTTTCTTCTTTGCCCCCATCCTTCTTTGAAAATCCTCTTCCCTTGCTAGAAGCTCCATTTTTGAGGAGTTTCTTGAGCGACTTTGTGATGAGTTCAATTTCGTCGTCCTAGCTTTCATCACTGGAGTCATCTTGGATTTTGAACTTGCATGAGGTGCTTTTGAGAGCAAGGTTTTTGACTTTCTCTTCTTTCTTATCTTTGAGATTGATATGAATTTCTTCGGTCATGAGAGATCCCATGAGTTGATCCATTGTATATTTTGAGAAGTCTTTCGATTGAAGGATGATTGAAGTGGTAGTATCCCACTTTGATGAAATGGACCGGAGCAGCTTCCTCGTCATCTCGGATTGACTATATGTCTTGCCAAGAGCTTTCAAACCGTTAGTAATACTAGCAAATCTAGCAAACATTTGAGAAATAGACTCTTCCGGTTTCATTTTAAAAAGCTCATAATTGTGCACAAGAATATCAATTTTAGACTCCTTGACTTGACTATCTCCTTCATAAGACATTTTCAATTTATCCCAAATCTCCTTAGCGGTTTCACAAGCGGATACACAATCATATTCACTAGGAGTAATAGCACAAAAAAGAAGATTCATGGCTCTAAAGTTCTTTTCTATATTACTCTTATCTAAGTTGGTCCATTCGCTCTCTACTTTAGGAATACCGGATTTCTTAGTAGGAATGATAGGACCATTTGCAATAATTTTCCACAAATCATAATCGGTGGATTGGATAAAAATTTGCATGCGATTTTTCCAATAGCTATAGTTAGCACCCGTGAACAAGGGAGGCCTACTTGAGGATTGACCCTCCATGCATGATACGTTACTAGTGGTTGCCATGGATCTTAACTCTTAGACGGTGAAGTCTACAAATAAGAGCCGAAGCTCTGATACCAATTGTTACCCAAAAAGGCAACCAAGAGGGGGGGGTGAAAGGGTTGCTAAAGCCAATAAAGATTATCTCTAACAATCTTTTAATCAAAACAATATGAATAAGTAAAAGAGAGAGAGTTAGAGAGATAGAACCCGATTATAGTGGTTCGGCCCGGATTTGTCCACGGTCTGGCCTAGTCCACTTCTCCTCAAGCAACTACTTGAAGGTTCCTTTAATCTTCGAAAGATTACGACTTGTAAGTCTTGCGGGTGCTTACAAAAACCGTATGCCTCTAGCTTTCACGCGGAGCTAGCACAACCGCAAGAGTTTTCTCCGAAAACCTCTCAAAAACAATAATACCCAAATTCAAACCCGAATTTGGTCTTCTAAGCTTTCAAGTATTTGACTCAAACACTCGCTTAGGAATTACAAGTATGTGGAGAAAGTATGAAGATTATCGCTCATGACTTGTACAAAATCTCTCTCAAGAAAAATATGAAAGTGGAAGAACAATGAGACTTTTGGACTTGATCTTTGGAGAATTTGCTTTTGGAATAGTATGTAATGTTATTGCTTGGATTGGTACTCATCAATGAGTTCTTGAAGCCTTATATAGTGATCTATCCACCTTCTAGCCGTTCATAAAGTGTTGGAGCCGTTGGAGAGTTGATTAGGAAAATATAGCCGTTGGAACTTTTACTGATCTGCAGGAAAACTGCAGAATAACACTACCGGACTTCCTCCCGGTCTTCCGGCCGGACTTCCGGTCTGTCAACCAGCCTGTCAACCGGTGCACTCCGGTTGTCACAGCTCTCTGTAAAGACAGCCGGCCTGTCAGCCGGTTCGTCAACCTGTGGCTCAAAAATTCATCTAAATAATTCCGTTAAAGCATGTATTGAGCTCGTTAAGACTTTGTAAATATTAAACATTGAATCCAAGATACTTTATGCTATGTTTCAAGGCAAAGAAACAAGTTTATCCGAAAAGAGACTTTGCGATAAAAGATTTTCTTTTGCCAAATAATAAAACTTCATCAATATAATCATCAAAATAACAAATAGTAATGCATATAATTTTTAACAAATTATCATGCATATATTTGTCAACAGATTAGAAGGAAATTTGTGCTAGAAATTGAAAATGAGAGGGAGTAAAAGAAAAGAAAATGAAAGGAAAAATTATTTTCTTACATGTATTTGGTTAAAATGAAAAGTTTTGTGAGAATCTTGCAAGAAAAAAATATATTACTAGCTTTTCCTTTTACATATATTATGGATCAAGATAGAAAATGAAAAGTAGTTATGATGGATATAATCGGAAGTGTCATAAAATGTAGCAACTTTCATGAGAAAATAAAATTTTCTTGTGTTTTTAGCAAAAAAGTAAAAGCTATGTACTCATGCTTTAATGAGTTGTACAAGAAAATTCACTTTCTTACACTTTCTTGTATTTTCATGCTAATCAAACACCAAAAAAAGTCTTAATATTTTTCTCTTTCTTGCATTTTCTATCATTTTCACATTATTCAAACGGACCCCTAAGGTTGAGTTCCGCTATGGGCTTTTTGGGCATTTTTTGTTTTGTTCTTATTCAAGCTTTTTTCACCTTTGTTCGTTTTGCAACAAATTTTTGTGAATTATCGATTTGTCTCAACGAGAGAAATCGAAAAAATAAAAAATTATAACATTTATCCAAATATTTTTGAAAATATCCAAGATAAAGTTCAAAAGGCCGGATTTTGAGTACTTATCTTAGTTTGATTGAAATCATTTTGAGTATTTTTATATGAATTCACAAGATACCATATCATCATCTATTCTATCATAAAAGGTTAAACTAACTTTTTATGTTAAACTTACTTTTAAGTTCTCTAACATAAAAGGTTAAACTAACTTTTTTCATCCTGAATTTCTTCACCTATATAGTAAAGAATTTTAGGACCTTAAACTAACTTTTTATGTTAGTCTTACATCCCGGATGGTTTTGTCATGATTCCAGATGACTTTGCCATAATTTATGTATTTGTCATGATTCTGTCATAATTTCTGTATTTGTCATGATTAAGGGTGTTTTAGGCATTATTTTAAATTTCAAGATGTTGACTTAAGTATTCAAACCTAATAGGATGAGCAACTAAATAAGTCTATGAAACAGGATGACTATTTAATTTCTTTAATTTTTGTGTGTGTTCTTTTGACAAAAATGTTACAGGAAATCTAAAATTTATTTTAATTCTTGTGTGTTCTCTAGACAAAAATGTTACAAAAAACAAAAATTTCTACCTTTTAGCTGGATCTGTTTTGCAGGAAAGTATTTCTTAATGAAAAAGTTGAAGTCGTGAGTTTCACAAATTTTTTAGTAACCGAACATAATAAAAGTTACGGAAAAATTAATTTTCTTACATTAAATCTACACTCACTGCACTATTCCACCGCAAGCCTACATGGACCCACTCAATACAGAAAAAACTGCTTAGTTTCGCTTCTACGAATTCAAAAAACATACCTACTGATATGCAATTGAGTTGATTTTTGATAGGGCCCTATAAAAGATATTTTAAAATTTAGAGATGTTTTTGTGGATTACAGAGTGGACCTTACGTAGGTTGCCGTGAATGGAAGGTAGTGAAAACTGCCACATATCAGCTCTCTCTCTCTCTCTCTCTCTCTCTCTCTCTCTCTCTCACACACACACACACACACTATCTACTTCCATTGAAGATTAAAACTTCCTTCGATCACCTCTCCTCTCTGCGTTTATTCTGTGAATTGAAGTTGCAGCAAAGAAAAAGTTGCAACATTGAAGGTTTGCTCTCCCTCTCTTCTTGCTTATAAATTATATAATAAACCCTCACACACTTTAAAATTAATAAAATAAATACGAGCATTTTTACTGTGCTATGGGTGTAGGTATTTTCCGGGTTTGAACCACTTGGTGTTAGAAGGAAGAGTGTGATATCAGTGGAGTATGTGGTCACCATTGGTTTAACTTCAAAGAACTATTTGGATTCTCACCTATACATTTCATGTTTTGATGTACATAAGCTGTGTATTATAACAGGGTAGTGATTTCATCAAGAGCGAGCAAAGGTCAAGGCAAAGCCAGATGCAGAGACAACAAAGGTTGGGACAGAAGCAGCATAATACTCCCTTCTTCTTCTTTTTTTTTTTTTTTTGTAAATGCAGTCCGTTTTTTATCCGTTAGTGAAATTTTTATGTGTAATTTTTTCACTAAAAGATAATAAGAGGAGTGTATTTATAAAAAAAAAAAAGAAAGAAAGAAAGAAAGAGAGTGTAAAAGTCATTTCCCTTATAATATTCTTGACAAATTGATGCAGGCGTGAATTCATGAAAGATATAGTAATTATTTAAAATAGTGCTTGATTAGGAAATTTTGTGATTATTTTTAGTCTAGAATTATTTTATTTCCGTACATAGGTTGATCTAATTTTCCTTTTATTCAGTATTGTGGTTAATAATGCAGTAGTTCTTAATTTGAATTTACCTTTTTAGTATTACTAGGATTGCTTATAAGTAAGGTTGTAAGCCTTAGGGCTATTCGGTTTTTTGATGATTAATGAAATTATAAAGAGTGTTCTCTTTTATCTCAACTTTTGAGTATTCTGTGTGAATCAACCAATTATTGTTGTCTTTATTCTTGAATATTCTCAAACTAAATAGGTTTAAGGAAGAATTATTGCGATCTTATCGCCCAATCTCCTTTTTCAACACGCCTCCCTGCATCACAAATGACATCACAATCTTTGTTTAGTTCGAGTACCTTTTTGATCATCTTTGTCGTTCACATCGTTTGCATTAGTACTTCTTGACAGCCAAAATTAAATTTTAATGCACTTCTTGACAGTCAAAATTAAATTAGACTCGAAATGTTTGCACAAGGGAAACAACAAAGTTGACTCAAATGCGTTATAACTTGTACTTTTATTTACTCAACCAATTAATGTGATGATAATCATTTTAATTTCCATTCACATGAAGTTCATCCGAATCGAAGTTTAAAGCTTAGCGATGATGTGATGGAGTCTGATGATGAAGGCAGTTTAGGCAGTTTATCTGCGGAAAATGAGTCATGGACTGGAGCTCACCAAGCAACATTAGAGCCTCCGAAGTCAAATCCAGAGCTGTCCAAAGGAAAGGCCCCCGTATTACACCTTTCAAGACAAGCACCGGAGATGATGCGAAAAGCTGAGTTCTTGATTAGGAAGAAGGACTTGTTCCATGTTGTCTTATCATACCCTATCACAGATTCTACTTATAAATATGATGGGGACCTTAGTCTTCAAAACAATTGTTTCTCCAAAATGAACCAACTCGTCAAAGAATTGAAGGCTTTGGTATCAGAGGTCAATAATGGAAAATTCTCACATGAATTTGGTAGGTTGGCCACGAACAAAGTACACATGGTGCAATATAATAGGTTGATGAAAGAGATTAAGCACAATCTTCAGGCAGCTGAAAAAATAGTGGCCACGTATGATTTTGATCTAGTAGCGTATATACCTCAAGCATATTTTGTACATTCACATAAGGGGGACGAGTTTGGGATAACTCATAAAACCAGTGCTGCATTTGAAGCCCCAGACGAAATGGTGACTTTGGCCATCAATTCTGCTATTAGGCAGGTTTCGGCGTATGTTAAGGCGGAAAGTTTTTAAAAAATTGGGATTTCAGGGAGTGGAGGGGAGGAAGTAGCCAGAGCAGTCATGGATATAGCAAGGATGAGACAGAATGGCAGTGTTGTCCTCCGCATCTCTGTCTGTGGACATGACCACAAAAAAGAGGTAAAGCAGAAAATCATGGAGCAGATTCACGGACGTAAACATAGGTTACATAGCTTATCGCTAAAACAGTTACTACCTCGCAACTTCTTCCTGCTTGTGGAATGCGTCGATGGACATATGGATCTACATAACTTAAGACTCCCTGATCATGGAATCGTAGTACTTACGACTCGATCATAAGAGGTTTATAATATCATGGATGTGGATCTGGAGGTCAGAATGGAGGACCATCTGCTACAATGGGACCTATTCCGTGAGAATGTGGGGCAATCACTTGTGGATTCTTCTTCAGCTCTACAACAAATGGCCATCCAGTTAGTAAAAGAGTGCCATTGCCACCTACTTGCCATCATTCTTCTTGCTAGAGCCTTGAAAGATGTGACAGATATCAGTGTTTGGAAACCTGCACTCCAGAAATTATCATCACACTCATTTGCGATGGAAGAAGGATCGAGCCAAGTCATGAAACATGTGTTGGAACTCATTTGGGATAAGAAGGATCTAACGACAAAATATTGCATTCAGTACTGCACAAGTCGTCGTTGGAAACAGGGATGGGGTTCACCAGTATTAGAATGGGTCTCAAGTTACTTAGTCGAAACAACAGAAGAAGGGGAAGGCATTTTGAAGGATCTTATCGGTTCCTTCTTGCTAGAGAAATTTGGCCCCCGTTTTTTTATGCGGAAAGAAACTAAAGTTGTGCTGAATGAGTATTTTACATCCTATCTGGCTAGTCCTTCTATAAGGCCAGGGGGGCTAGGATTGATAAAGGCACCAACCGTTGGAAATTATACCAAGGAGATTGAGTTGCAAGACAATAAATTATCTGAGCTACCAGAGAATCCTAAGTGCCAGACTCTCAGAAAACTATGGTTACAAAACAACTGTGATCTGATGGAAATACCTCTATTGTTCTTTGAAGACATGCCTCTTCTAGTCCATTTAGATTTATCCCACACCAACATAAAGTCCTTGCCACCTTCTATTTCCAGATTGTTGTCACTTCAGGAGTTCTATTTGAGAGGCTGTGAAGTGTGAACTTCTCAATGAGCTGCCACCGCATATTGGAGCACTCCGGAAACTTGAGGTTTCTGATCTCGAAGGAACTGAAATTATGTATTTGCCCAGCGAAATCGGTGAATTAATCAGTTTGAGACGCTTCAAGGTATCTCTTTGTAGACGTGCAAACTACTACGGAGAAACAAAGCAGACAGGCATTGCAATCCCAATAGAGGTGATATCATTATTCCCTCAATTGGAAGAACTAAGCACTGATGTGAGCCCAGATGGTAAGTGGTGGGATGATGAGGTAAACCCAGATAGTGAATGGTGGGATGCAAATGTGAAGGCTACAATAAATGCACTGAGTAGCTCAAACGAGCTGAGAATCCTCAAGTTATATCTCTCATTAGTTGAATTATTGCAGCAACTTAGATATGAGCGCAAAAAATTCGTGTTTCTGAATTTATCTGATTTTAGATTCATTGTTGGTCGTTGTCAACCGCGCAACATATATCGTCTGCCAAATGGAGTTGAGGAGAGATACTATGTATGGGAGGAGAAATTTAAGAAAAGCCTTAAGTACATAAATGGTGAAGGCATGCCACGTGGTGTTATTGATGCACTCAAGCATGCTTCTGTGCTTTTCTTGGACCGGCATTGGACTGTCAAGGTCTTGTCTGAATTTGGGCATGAAAATTTGGCTAAACTTAGAAGTTGCTTGATTGTGGAATGTAATGAGCTTCAAACCATAGTTGATGGAGACTATGAATGTCCGAATGAATCTATATTTGACTGCTTACACCACTTGAGTATTCACTACATGAAGAACTTAGAGAGCATTTGGCAAGGCTCAATTCCTAAGGATTCACTATCCAATCTAAGGTCCTTGACATTGCACACTTGCCCAAAGTTGACTGCCATTTTCACGCCAGATATGCTTGGTAACCTCTTTTGCTTGGAAGAGCTTATAGTGGAAGACTGCCCCAAAATTCACAATATAGTGACTCAAGAAGATGCCAACGTGCAATCGGGCTGTTTTTTGACATGCTTGAGGAAGATAGCACTCCTTGACCTACCTCAATTGGTTACCATTTCAAGCCCTCTATGCCTTGCTGAAGAAGTGGACAGTCTTTTCGTTTATAATTGTCCGATACTCGAAAGTTTGGATACCGCAGAAACATCTCCAAAATACTGCAAGATCGTAGGAGAGAAGGAGTGGTGGGACTCATTAAAGTGGCATGATTCCAAATGGTGCAAAATGACTCAACCAGCTTTTGAGGAACTTAGAACAAATGAAGATTTCAGGGATCAATTGGTAAGAGATATATACTCACCGATGGACTTTGATTCCGAATGGAGCAATATGACTTAGCCAACTTTTGATGAACTTAGAACAAATGAAGATTTCATGGATCAATTGGTAAGAGATTTATACTCGCCGATGGACTTTGACTTTGATAAACCAGGTAATCTTATCTTTTCACCCACTAAAGAGATATGGTGGATCTTTACATCTCCTAAAAGCATTGGTTTTACCACACATTCTCATAAATCTTGTGTTCTGACCTCTCTTTGAATTCTGAATACGCAAATTTCACGTTCACACATAATAGGTAGGGCAAAGACTACTTTCACCCCCTGTGGTTATCACTATGTGCGGATACCCCCTCATGGTTCAAAACTTACCACATAACTTACCTGTGGTTTTGAAAATGTGCGGATAGACCTATTGCCGTCATGTTTTCCATTCATATTAACGGAGGTGTATCTCACATGCCTTTAGAATATAATCTGAGTCATTCATAATGTATTAAATAAAGACTAGAGTATCTCTGTAAAAAATCATCTCGATCAGGCATTAATAACCCAGTGATCTAATTTTTAGTAAATTCAAATTTGAAATTTTAATTTCATAACAAAATCGATTCAACCATAAGCTTTTCATTTTTTGATTGACTTGAATTTTGGCATAGATATAGTACTCGTCAAAATTTACAATATCAACGATTTGGATTCAATTTTTGGTATAGGAGATGGTGTGGTTAGATTTAAAAAAGAAGAATCAAGGGATATGACGAGGGTATATCGGTCTTTTAATGTTGTGTCCGTTAATATGGATAGAAAATATGACGGCAGAGAGTCTATCCGCACATTTTCAAAACTACAGGTAGGTTATGTGGTCAGTTTTGAACCATGAGGGGTATCCACACATGGCGATAACCACAGGGGGTCAAAGTGGACTATGCCCTAATAGGTATTACTCATTTGTGATTTTTTCTGTATTTTATTTGTACCTAAGCAGAGGGTGTTGAGTCCAGCACACTTTTCTTTACTGAAGAAGAAAGCATCGTTACCACTGGTGAGTATTTTGATATTTTCTTCTTCTTCGTTTTTGAGTTTTGGTTTTGCTTCATTCATTCACTAGATGATGATCAATTCAAAGTCACATAAGGGTCAAGCAATTAGTATCCTGACTCGGCAATCGGAGAAATACCCGCTGCACCATATATTTAAGAGTTGTGCTTAATTTAATGTAGCCCTACTTTAGGAGGAATTAATGGGTTATTAATTGATGCATATAGATCTTGTATCGATATGTTTGCATACATATGCAACATTAATTTGATAATTGGAATTAAACTGAAGAGGTTAAGCTTTGATGATCCTGTACAGAATCCTACCAAGACATGCCTCATTTACAGGGGCCGAGGCACATGAAGACAAGGGAGAGCGGTCCACCTCACCGGCTACCAAATTTTCATAGGGATAGGTATAATTTTTATCTCATTTTTACTAATTTGATTCCACTTTAAAATTTATTTTTGCCCCAGTCCATATAAGGATTTTGTACTTAGAAAAAAGGGAGTCACAATAAAATCTCCACCCACAAAATTCACAAAGATAGTGCTAACAAAAGGGTTTCGTTCAATGATCAGTCTTCAGACTCTTCTCCAATTCTCCTAATCTCTGCTGACCGCTCTGCATTATAATCGTATATATGCGTGACCAATGGATGCATGATAGTTTGGTTTTGAAACCATTACAAATGAGGCTATCATCCATCATTTCCAAAGTATGAAAAGTTGTCGGGGTCAATTATAAATCAAAACTACATTTTGTTATTAATATATATCTACTTTTTCATTAACTTGTTAATCTTAATAGTTTCTTTCAATTAGCAATTACAAAAGTGACTTACAGATAGTTCAAATTTCTGACTCCACTTATCAAAAATTCCAGTTCTGCTATTGCTCATTTACTCTCCTCTTTTGATGATCAAGGGTGTCAGCTTATCTCCAGGTAAAAGCTCGTGTAATATTCGTGTTTGAATTAATTTATATTCTTCAGTACTGCTGGGAATTAAGGTACAGAATGTGTCGACGTTTGACCTCCATCCCTGCATGCGAATTTTACACTAGCTTTTACACTGATGGTTTCTCTTCGATTACCACTTGACCGTCCCACCGCGTGGCTCTGCCAATGATATTGTGTCCTGACCGCTAATTAATTTCATTGTTGTCGTTGGAAATTAATGCAGGAGGAAAGACGTGGACAAACGAACGGTCATGATAACGGCACCTCGGATTGGGAACACGGAGATTCCACCAGAGGATGGTTATTCGTGGAGAAAATACGGTCAAAAGGAGATTCTTGGGTCAACATTCCCGCGGTAACATAATTTTGCTGAAATAGTGAAATACCCCCCTTTATGACTTTTTCCTTCTTCCTCTCGTTTTCTCAAGTCTTCGACCAAGGACTTGAAGTCGTCAACCTTGCATATTGACCCCTATTACTAACTAAGCACGTTATATGTGATTTCAAGATTTGTTATTTCAACATGGTCAAACCAAGACGTGGACCACTCGAATAGATTATTCGTGGTGTTTGGTAATATCACGACGCCTTTTAACATCACGAATTTGCATTAGGCATGGTCGGCTTGACCTAAAGCCGAAGGTTTGGCGACTTTAGACCCTTAAATTTGAATCTAAAAATAGATCTCAATTAAGTAGTATAACTTTGTATGAGTTATATAAATCTATAGTCCTATTAAAAATTATTATTATTATTATTAAGAGAAGTAAATTATATTTATTGATCTAGCACTAGAAGACTCATGTTTGAAATGCTTACCACTCATAAACAAAACTACTTTTATTGATGGAGAGTCCAAACATATAAACATAACTATTTCTTTGAAAATCGAATTGCATGTGCTAAAATATAAAATACACACATATTAAATTCTTGTATTGTTATCTTTTTAAATTTATGTATGAAATATGAATATCACTTGTTTTGTTGAATATGAAACCAAAAGATCCTATCTCAATACATATTACTATCTCAATACATATTACTCTTAAAAACACATTATAATACTTTTTGCACACAAAGGGAGGCTAACAACTTTTAATTTGATGGTTAGCATTTTCCATTTTACATATGTAGGGACCTCACATTCGAGCTAGCTTAGGACCCCAAAAATTGACCTTGCATGGGCCTACACAATCTGTCTTGACTCCTCTTAATTAGTAACATTTCCGCTGCCTCAAATTGATGTTCTCTCTTTCGAAAATCAAAAATTAATTTTACAGAAATAGAATGATCATTACTTTTAGAAAGATATGAATTTTTAAATTACCTTCCTTTTTAAAATTACGATGATGTACTACTTTTAAATCTCTAATGCATTTTTTTGGGGTACTTTTGTGACTGAATTTGAATGTGAACGAAGGTTATAAAACATCCAACAAAGAAATAACTGGCCAATATTTTAGAACGTAGGGTACGTACAGTGTATACAAATCGGGACTCGGTGAGGAGCAATATGCCCCCACTCCATCCATTCAAAACTATCCATTTACATGGATCTCTCAACATCACCTATTGGTGTGAGATCAACACAAATGGGTCGTAGATAAGCAGGGGCGGAGCCAGGATTTTCATTTAGTGGAGTCGAAAATTTAAACTATGTATGATTCACTTTTTCTAGTTGCTATTTGAAAGGAACAATCAAATTAACAAGTTAATCAAAAAGTAAATATATATTAATAACAAAATACAGCTTCGATTCACAATTGACATCGAGAGCGAGAACGACGTTTTGGGAATTTTTGTGGGTGGACATTCTATTTTGACTCCTCTTTTTCCTAAGTACAAAACCCTTATATATGGGTTGGGGCAAAAATGAATTTTAAAGGGGGGTCAAATGAGTAAAAATTGGTTGAAAATTATACAAATCTCTAAAAAAATTTGGGAGGCAGCAGGGTCAGTCCCCCCCCCCCCCCCCCCCCCCCTGACTCTTACTGGCTCTGCCCATGTAGATAGGGCATTCTATTCTCGTACGTTCATTTGATGATATTTGTCTTGAAAATATCATTCTTTATGACAGAGTAATCTTAATTGTAAAGTTTGAATAAATGGGGCTATTATCCAAATACATGTCGTCTTATGTATTTGAATTCAAAGTGCCCTCATTCTCTCTAAATTTTTGATATTTTTGTTCGACTTTTTTGAAGTTTTATTATACTTTTGTTTTTTGAATATTAATCAAAAGTAAAAACTAATGCCCAAAAACCAGAAAAAAAGTTCATAAAAAACGCAAAAATAAAAAACAACTGGTATATTTGTCGTTTTATATTAGTAATTTTTTTCAACTTCTATCTACAGTTATATACTTTTTTAACTCCTCCTATCTAGGCAAATGATTAATTCCAAAACTGTTGGTGGTATTAATTAGGAGCTACTACAGATGCACCAATTCCAAACTCAACGACTGCCCGGCCAAGAAGCAAGTCCAGCCCCTCGACAACAATCCCATCACCTTCCAGGTATTCTACCGCAGGGACCACACCTGCCACATGTCATCCACTGTGCCGTCCGCCTCTCCCGCCTCTGCGGAACTCATGCTGCCGCCGCCAGCGATGACTCAACAACTTGCAACCACCACCGCGTCTCCACCGCTGTCTCCACCACCGCTGTCTCCACTGCCGTCTCCACCGCCGCCCACCACAATGCGTCTCCACCACCGCCCACCACAATCCCTCTCGGCCGGACGTGGTTGTCGAGGCCGAGTTTGATTCCGTTAGGGCTATATGATGGAGTTTCAACTTCTGGTGGCGGATTTGGCCGATGTGACGTTTAATTCAGAGAGTAGTACTAGCAGTAATAGCATGGACCTCATTTTCTCCAGTGGCATGGGAGATAAATGGGATCCGGGAGACAAGAGAAGCAGCTGATGATGATTGCCAGCTAACTCGACAGCAGGTCTGATTATCTCCTGATGAAATCAGCGAAGATTGAGAAAAGTTACCGAAACCCCTAATTACATATGACAATTAAGAAAGTCTCAATTAAAACCATTTTCGATCTCTTTGACATTTTCAAAACCATTTCTCTTTTGACATACTTTTTGGGAAAAGACTTAATTAGGGTTGAAATGTTCAAACGATGATATGGTAAGTATAGAGTAAAAATCAAGGAGCACTCTTTGACATTTGATATGGATATTGAGTAATAGAGGTCTATATTTATTATTTACAAAGTTCCACGAAAACATGCTGAAAGCAAAAAATTACAGTCTCGTTGATACTACCACTTTAGAATTGGTAGCCAAATCGATACCGTAGGCAGCTAGAGAGGAGCATATCACAGGTGCATAATATCTTCCTCCAAACCATCTGGCGTGAGAGAGAACAAGAGCTAAACCAACTTGTGCATGTTTGAATGCAATCATCATATTAAAATCAACAAGAACCAACGAAGCCAAAAAAAAAAATGTAAAGAAAAAACAAAAGTGAGAACGAATATATACCTTCAATTGCAACTTCACGGAAGTTGGTCTTGGTATTCGAGTAGAGCCTCAACCTTCACACAAACGCATGGGCAGGTAAGTACAGGGCATCTGAGGAGTAATAATAAACACTTTAGCAATAGAAAAAGGGTTTGAATTGTTACTTTTTACAGCCCCCAGGACTAATTAAATTATTCATTAGCAAGGGGACAAAAAAAAAATCTAATCAATGACCAAATAACTTAATCGCATAGGATGTGCCGATGTGGATTCGTCATTGTTTCTTATAAAGTAAGAACCATCTGGATGACCCAAAAAATAGAAACACCATTCTCATCGACTCAAAACAGATCAATACACAACTCAGTACCTACAATGAATGTAACCTATGTAGCACAAATAAGGAGACAGAGACAGAGACAGAGACAGAGACGGGATTTAAAAAAAGTGGGGACACGGCATGTTTGTGTCTCTGGCGTGTCAGACTATGGTGACCTCTAGAGTGCTGCTGCTTCCTAGATTGTACCTTTGATTGAGTTAAATACTACAAAACTGTTGTAGTGGCTCCAACGACGCTTTTCCTACTTCACTCAAGTAGTGGTTTTGGCTTTGGATTTGCCTTTGTCTTAGGCTTTGAGGGATCAGACTTCACTGGCAGCAACTACGTTAAACCAGATAGGCTTTTGCGAAGATCTCTTACAGCTAAAACAAATCTACTTACACTGTGAATTGCTTGCAGGATGCTCTTCTTATGGAGCATAAACCGAAGATCTAGATATTTAGTATCAATTCTACGCACCATTAATGTAACATCAGAACCATTCATGTCAAAGCAACAATATCTCTATCAAACTATCCAAAGAAGGAGAAACTATTGAGTAGCTTAACTCAAATATCTAAACCCAACATACTTGAAACTCAAGGATCATCATCCTTATAAAGATCATGCTCTGACCTGTCATCATCCTGCCTATGTCTCCAAAACATACGTAGAAGTAAATAAAAGTTTCAACACTATGTTGAGGCTTCCAAATGAAGGAAAAAGGATATCCAATACCAATCACATCCGCACATAGTCCACAAGCAAAACACAAATGTATCATTTGAAACATTAGAATACCCGTGATGAAAATAGACTGTAAACACCCACTAACATTACAAAAGTAACAAAACCAAATTTGCATTACCAGGTACGCATGTGCAAAACATTTGCTAGATTTTTTTTGTTCCAAATCTGCTAGATTAACTGATAACCAAAGAATAATGAGAAGATGGCACATGAGATAATACCTTTTAATCTGGGACTTTAATATACTCCGATGAAAAAAGAAGAATGTTTTCTGATTTCAGATCATTGTGCATTAGGCGTAAATAATGCATAACTGCAAAAACAAGCAAGTAAATGGATGAGAACTACAAGTAGAGTTGATCATCACAACAAATCATGCTTGTCCAGACGAAGTGCCTTGGGACGTTTCAATTTAATGCTTAACATATCCACGCTGGAAATGCAAAAAACCAATGATACCCAAAACTGATTATCCTACCAAAATCAACTGAGTTGCTAAGCATTAAGCTGTATAATAATGAAAGAAAAACAGTGATGCATGGGTCTAAAACCAGACACATCTCTTTCTTAAAGGGCCAAAAAGAAGAATACAATAAAAGACATGCTAGCCAGTGCAAATTGAACATGAGTCTTATTGCATTGGATTTGAGCCAGAATGTGAAGAGAATACAAGTATTGCACTTGCACAAGCAGTCTATCTATCTCCTGTCATCAAGTCAAACCACACGGCTAGGAGAAATGATTAAGATCTAATTCAGACACTAAGTGGGTACAAACACACAGTAGGTTAGGATCGAAGAGAGAACACAACAATAAGGAATTATAAAACAAGAGACTGGAATATTATTGCAACTTACTTAGGCTTGGTTTACAATGGGGGTAGCAACCCCTATTTATAGGCGTACAAGGGAAAGCCATTACATCATTAGTGACGTAACTGACTGAATACCTCAGTGTAATTTTTCCTTAGGGCAATAACTTCCCTTGTGACTTTTTCTACTAACTACTGACTAATATTTCTACCTTTACTATTACACGAAGACTAAGACTTTCACATCTTTTCCTGGTGACACAGTACAAGACTACAGTAAAAACATATAATTTCACCCTCTCCAAAAAAGAGGATAACTACTACACTTTATATTACATCACAAAAGAGACAGCTGGCCTGAAAAGTTATTCAGGTTTATCCGAACCACTACTTCCAGAATAGTCTTCAGTTAAGTAATACTGTTCCAAAAGATAGCGGATATTTTGGCGCCATTCTTCCGGATAAGCATCACTGAATTTCCAGTTTGCAGATTCATAATGGAGGAGAGATGAGGGAACGTCTGCAGGTGTCAATCCATTGAGGGAACACATCGTTTGAGTCATGACCAGATAATTTCCATTGTGGATCTCAATGCTCGGGGCCTCTTGATATGCTGAAAGGAACATAGAGTGATACTCCTTTCGCCAAGTGAGAGAACCATCTGGATTAGGAAGACATCTGTTGTTGCGACTTGACCAAAAAGCAAATTGGAGGTCTTCGTTTGGACCAATGGAGATTTGCCTGATTTGCTGTTGCCAAAATGGTATGTTGCCAAAAAGCAAGAGAAATTTCAAAAAGAAATCCTCTGGGGGTTGAACTTGATTGAACGCTGCATGTGCTAGATACACAAGGACTGCTGATTTATTGAAATTGATACTTATAGTATACACATCAACTAAATACCAGAAAAGAAGAAAGGCTTCTTTTTTGAAATAAAAGACATTATGGTAAGACACTTCAAACTGGGTGAGAAAAGGATAGACAGGATGGAAGGGTAAACCTTTTATGGGACCTTCATAAAGACCATATTTGAAAATACAGAGATGTTGAAGGTTTTGACACATTTGGACACATCTAGAAAAAAGGGTTAATTCCACAAGATGACACTGGAGGTGGATAGGAAGATTAACTGGGTGGAAACAGGAAATCATTGGAAAACAACCAGGGACAAATGGTTTTGTTTTGGAAAACTGGTTGATTTCTTTTTTGAGTCTTGACAGAAAATCAGGAAGGACATTTGTTTTTCCTTTTATGTGGACAGCATCGAAACTCCAATTAGAAAACCAATTTGCCCATCTGAGTAACTGAGCCTTTGGAAGGTGTTTCTGTTTGAACTTGAGCATGCTGGGGAAACTCATCATATCAGTCTCAATTTGGAAATGATGACCGATTAGATGAAATTCAAACTTTTCAATGCTCCTTTTGATTGCCAGAATTTCTTTGTAAGTGGAGTGGTAATGGAGTTCTGCTGGAGAGAATGCACCACTCTTGTATCCACAAATTCTGCGCTTTTGTTATGAGTTTTCTTCCAAAAGAACTGCTCCCCAATAGAGATCAGAGGCATCTGTCTGAAGAACTCTTTTTTCTTCAGAAGGTATGGTTAATGGTGGAAGGGTTTTGGATATGGCTTTGAGGTCGTTTACAACTTTGGTACAATGGACTGACCAAGAAGGAGGAGTTTTCTTTAGTAGAGCTGAGAGAGGAGTACGGTATTGGGCAAGGTTGGGAATGAAATTAGCCATATAGTTAACAATTCCAAGGAACTGTTGAACTTGTTTGACTGTGAGGTTTTCATCTGGGAAATGATCAAGTTGGGAGGCTATGTGAGGCTGGAGGGTATATTGACCTTTAGAGATATGCATCCCTAAAAAATCAATTTCGGGTTGAGCAAGAAACATCTTTTTCTCTGAGAGCATTATTCCATGGGTTTGGACAAGGGAATGGAAAGATTGTAGTAAGAGAGCATGGGATTCGATATCTGGGGAGAAAAGTAGGATGTCATCAATATATACAAGGGCTGAGGACAAAAGAGGAGCAAAGATCCGAATCATGGCCTTTTGGAATAAGGATGGAGCTGTTTTCAATCCAAAAGGCATGACTGACCACTAGAAGTGGTGATTTGGAATGCAAAAGCCAGTTTTGGGACGATCATCTGGATGGATGCCCAGCTGCCAGAAACCTGCTTTCAAGTCAAACTTTGAGAAAACTTGAGCTTTAGGCAAGTTGGCAAAAAGAACACTTCTTCGAGGAAGAGGGAATTTGTTAACCTGTAGAAAATGGTTAAGAGGTTGGTAATTGATAACCAGGCGGAGCTTTCCTCTTATTTGCTCTGTCCTTTTGTTAACATAAAATGCTTCACATGCCCACTGAGAAGTTGTGGGCTCAATCAAACCTTCGGACTGGAGCTGCTGGAGCTCTTGAAGAGCAAGCTGATAGTGTTCTGGATTCATTCCATGATGAGTAGCTTTTGTGGGGTTAATGTCTTCATTTTTCTTAAAGGGAAGAGAAATGAAGAAGTTTGGATTTTTCCAAAGTGGATTGGAGCATTTGGTGAGAAACTGAGAATGGGATTCTGCACAGGAGTTTTGGATTATGGTTTCTTTGATGGAGGAGAAAGCTTCTATGGTAAAGAGGTTTGGTTGGGTGGTCCAGGGTAATAGGTAGTTTTTGTACTTCAAGCCTTTTTTGAGCCAGGAGACTTTGCTGAGATTTTGGAGGATATCAAAGCCTAATAATAAATCTTTTCCTGGGAGATCAGAACCAAAAACTTGGTGTTTTGTGGTGTATCCAGGGAAGAGTTGGATGGTAATAGGCTTACTGAGCAAGGTGATGACAAAAGTTTCTCCATTGGCTGCTGTAAAGGGTCTGAAACAGGACTGCCAGTAGGACCTGGGAAGGATTGCTGGGTTGAGAATGGAGGCTGCTGCACCAGTATCAAAGAAGGCGATAACTGGTATGGGTTTCTCATATTTTCCAAGCAGGATGTTGACCTTTGCCAAGGGTTGAGCCAGCATGATATTTGAAAATCCAAAGGTTTGGATTTCATAAGAGAATGAATCAGAATCATCAGAAGAATCATCTGGTTCTGAGTCATCTGAATCATCAAAGGTGAATGCTAGGACTGCTTCACCTGTTGCTTCATCATCAATAGAGAATAGAGATTCGACATCAGCATCCTCAAGATCATCGTTAATGAGAGCCAAAGCGTTCACCATCTTGTCTCGTGCTGTTTTATTGGGACACTGTTTTGCACAGTGCCCTTTCTTCCCGCATATGTAACAGCGATCAGACTTTCGCTGCCCTCTGAATTGCTTCTTCTTGAAGAATTTCCATTTTTTCCGGCGTGAGAACTTGCCAGATTTAGAAAACTTTGAAAACTTGCCAGGGGATCGGAACTTCCATTTCTGAAAGTGTTTGGTCTTCCGATATGAAGGACGGCAAGTGCACTTCTTATCTTTGCACTTTATAGATAGGTCTGGACGGTCACATGCTTTGCCAAGAAGTTTTCCCTGTTCTTCAAGAGTTCTGAGGAATTTCTGGTGGTTGCACAATTTTTCCAGAGCAATCAAGGAGTGCTGGTAAATACCACCAAGGGATGTTGCATTCAACGTCAATCCTTTTGTTTGAAGGAGCCTTGTAGTCTCATTTCCCAATGGTTCAGGAAGGGAATTGAGAAAAGCTTGCTTGAGATTGATATCATCCATACCGTTGAGGACATAAAACCGTTGAGACATACGGTCATAATGGATCTCCAAATCCTTTCTTTTAAATGAACAACACTTCATGCTGAGATATTCTTCTCGAACAAACTCTTTAGTGTTGTCCTGGTCTCCAAGGAACTCAGTATGCAAGACTGAGATGAATTGATCCAGGGTTGGAAGTTGTTTGAGCTGCAGCTGTCAGTATTCACCAAGAGCTAAGTACCATTGACGGAGACGGCCAAGGAATTTTGCTGTACACTTAGTAATGACATCACTGAGTGTTGCGTTAGGGGAAAGCATAGCGGCTGTACACCAAGCATGAATCTCATAGAGTTTATCCAACCATTTTGATGGGGGAATGGTATCAAAGGAGAAACCTTGGGTATGGATATTGGAATGGGAGAAGGAATCAAAGGTTGAAATTTCTGGAGGTGTATCAAACTCAAGACCTTCTTCAATTATGGGATCATCAACATGTTCCTCTGGGTTTTCTGGATTCATCATGAAAACATGAGGGATGGGCATAGAGTTTGTGGATTCAGAATCTGAATCAAACTCAATGGTTGGTTCAGGTGATGGGGTTTCAGGCATAGTGACTAAGGTATTTAGGAGAGTGGAGATTGGATTTTTAGAACGGTAAATTGGGCTAAGGTCCGTTTTGAAAGTGATTTTGAGTGTTTAATCCAGCCCAATGTATAATAGAGGTGAAGGTCCATTATTGTACATTTATTAGGTCTACAGTCCATTTCTAGACAAAAATGTCCTAACTATATATAATGTGTTATTTTTGAGTTTTTTTTTTATCCGCGTGTTATTTTTGAGTTCACTGGTGCTTTTTTTTCTCTCTCTCTCTCTCTCTCTCTCTCTCTCTTCTATTGCGTTTTGTATAACGATCACATCTCGATTCTGGATCTCGACCACGATCATGAGCTCGCTGGTGCTTCTCTCTCTCTTCTCGCGATCACAGGTCAGTTCTGGATCACTTTTGTATCGCAATCACGATCTCAATTCCCATTGTGATCTCTCCCGATCATGATCACGATCTTTGTCTTCGGAGTTTTTTCTGATCACAATCTCTGTGGTGATGTTTCTCTCTCACTGTGTTCTTCTCTGTTGCAGTCGTCGTAGTGTTGGCAGAGAGGGAAATTGATGATATAGAGGGGTCTGAGTTGAGTAGGACTCCTATTTGCGTTTTTCTCTTTTTCATTTGTTTTGCTGGCAAGTGGCACAAAACTTCTTCATTTTCACTTTGCATATTTTTTTTTGTTCTTTGTCTGCTATTTTAAATTTGAGAAGATGTAAATGGAAAAAGAGGAAATGATAGTATGATGTTGGGAATGGGAAATGTTGGCTCCTTTTATTACTGGAGTATGTAAATATTGCAAGATGAAAATATCACGAAAATGATATTTGTCCTGGAAAAAAAATTGAACAGATAAGCTTATGTGTTATCAAAAACATTATTATCATTTTTTTGAATAAAGACAAAATTCCGAATTATTTTTGTGGGATTTCATAGAGGGCCCCACTCACTCATCGATACAATATCCGTACACATATCTTTTTCTTACAAGTATAGTCGATAACCTTATCTGTTGATATTTTTGAAAAAAGAGAATACAAATTTGGACAGATAACCATATCTATTGACTTTATTACGATTATACATAGCACATATTTTGCAAATCAGATAACCGTACTTCTTAGTCTTTTTGGAATACTTCAAAAAGTATAGACAGATAATCACATCTGTTTGTTTTATCTGTTGGTCAAGTATGGGAGGAAGAGTTTTTACATATTTGACAATAATAGCATATACATAGGAATGACTATCATTAATAGTATTTACCATCTGTTTTACCTAGCTCAAGTGTGAGATGCGTGTAAATGTATTTTTCTTACCAACCAAAAATGTACCTCCTCACAACACAAAATTGGGCTAATGTCAAAAAATGAAACACATGTGTTGGTTTGGATAGATAACCTTATTTATTAGTAAAATTGAGATTATACAGAGCACATATTTTACATAAATAACATTATCTGTTTATCTTTTTGAAATAATATAGAGCATAAACTTGGATATATAACCATATCTGTTAATTTTGTTGCAATTATACATAACACATTTGTTCTGAGATGACCTTATCTATTAGTCTTATTGCCATTATAAAGAGCACAAATTTTACACAGATAACCTTATTTGTTGGTCTTTTAGGCATAATACAGAATATAGATTTGGAAAGATATGGTTATCAGTTCAAATTTATACTGTATATTGTTTAAAAAAAGATCAACAAATATGATTATCTTTGCGAATTATGTACTCTATATAATCACAAACAAAATCAAATGATATGGTTATCTATCAAAATCTATACTCTTTATTACCTCCAAAAGATTGACAAATAATGTTATCTGTCTAAATTCATATTATCAATTTTTTTCAAAAAGATCAATAGATAAGGTTATCTCTACAAATTATGTACTATGTATAATCGTAATAAAATCAACAGATTTAATTATCTATCCAAATCTGTATTCTTTATTATCCCCAAAAGACTGACAAATAAGGTTATCTGTCCAAATCCACCCATGTGTTTCATTTTTTTTATAGTTGCATAAAAGAAAAAAAAAATGTTATGCTTATTAGAAATGTCACATGTATACAAGAAAGATTACTGAGGTGAAAAACAAAAAGAAACATGGCAACCAAAAGTTATCATCATAGTTCTTTTTTTGGTGAAAAACTAAATTGCATTAATTAAAAAAATAATAGTAAATTGTCTAATTGTATGGCAAAAGGGTTGTGGTGATTGTACCATAGTAATCCCCACAAAGTTACTATTGTAGTTCTTCCCAAGAGAACTTTGTCCCCTTTCCACTATCCCCCACCCACCCTTGTTCTCTGTGTTATTTCACCGAAGACATCACAGTCGCGTGAGCTTATTTTGATTTTAAGCGTGTTTTATGAGTTAAGGGTATTTTTGGAACGCGTGTCCATATAAGGACTGGAACCACTATGAAAAGTTTAGGTGAACTAATTGCATGTTGAACCCTGTAGTGTGTCCTTATCAACAAGGCTCCCTTTTTAGAATGGTTAGAAACTGGCTGGACCATTAACTGAGGTGATTTGGAATTTGGGTCCGCTTGTGGTGAAGGAGTGGAAGTAGGTGGGGCAGGTGTAAAGGTTGAAGGTGAAGACAAAACGGGTGAAGGTTGGACAGGTTTTATTTGAGGCTTTGGAAAAGGAAGTTTTGGTGGAGATGGTCGTTTTGGTGGAGGAAGAAAAGCTGATGAGCTGCTAAAGATATTGGACTCACCAAACATTGAGGTTGGTTTTATAGGTAAAGGTTGAGACATTTGAGGATACCCAAATAAACTTTGTTGAGATGAAGATGCGAACATGTCAAATGAGCTTTTTTGTTGAGAATTCTGCTGAGCTTGAAGAGAATGAAGCTGATTCTTTAAATGCTTCATTTCAGCATCTTTATGGTAAAAAACTGTTGAAAATGCTTGGTTGGCATAAGCCATCTGGAGAAGTTCTTGGTGAACATTCTGAATTTTCTGCTGCAAATCTCTGGTAAGAAGTTCTAAGGTTGATAACTTCTTATGGACAGCGTTCTCCAAATTTTGCTGAGAGTTAGCAATTCTCTGGAGAATTTTGTTTTGAGTAAGAGAATTGGCTGACTGCCAATTTATCACTGCTTCTGCTGCTGATACTGCCTTGGTACTACCATCAGGGAGAATGGTAGTAGGGTCTGGAATTTTATGGCGGTGAGTTGTTCTTTCCTAGGAATTATGGAAGTCCAAAGGAGGAAAATCTGCTTCAGTCCAGGAAGAAGAAGAGGTGAACATAAAACATCCACTTGGTTGACTCGAAGAGCCATCATCAGATGGGGGTTGAGGTGCCGGTGGAGATTTACAAGGAGTGGGAGGTGACGAAGGACATATGGGACATGGGTCATCTTCAAAGTCTTCGTCATCTTCTAAACGACGACTTTCCTCGAGACAGTCATCACAGTCACAGGCATCAAAGTAACAATGACCTGTTTCTGGATTTTTAAAATAATAGACTGGAAGGCCACTGGGTTGAAAATATTGAATTGGAGGACCAGGGCGAGAACCATCAACAAACATGTCAATTCTCGAGGGAAAAATGACAGGATGGGTGGAAGATGAGGCATAGGCTTCTTTTGGAAAAGAGATTTCTACGGTACCATCAGGTTTTGGGATGAAAGTTGGATTTGAGGATTGGACAGGAATAGGTTTGTTTTGATTTTTCTCATAAGCTGTAACCCAAGATTCTGGGAGAAGCTTGAGAAGTTTAGGACGGGAAATCTGACGGGGGACATGGACACATGAGGCTTGGTGAGGTGCATTTACGGTTAGGAAAAGGGCTTCATCTGTGGAGGAAGGTAAGGACATGTCAAAAGCATGATTTTGTAGACGGTAGGCCATTTGGTAGTGAAGGGTTGCTGCATATGTGGTAGAGATTTGGGAGGCACCACCAATTTGAACTTGTACTTTCAAAGCGGATAGCAGATGAGGATCTGCTAGTGGCATGTTGAAATTGGGGTAGAAGGTAAAAATCACGGTTCCGGCATTTAGGGTGGTTTGAACGGTTGCAATACAGGCATGTTGGTACTGCATAAACCTAGTGTCTACCAGAGCAAGTCTGGAAGTAACAGGTAAACCTTTTCTACCATGGAAAGTGTTGGCCAGTCGGATTGCTCCAAAATGGAGATGCGTAAATCCTTGTTGTTGCCAAAGGCGAGGCAAATCAACTGGGATTTCCAAAGGTAAGAGTTGTTCAGCTTCAGTAGCTGCTATGAAACACTGGTCAAACTTAGAAGCTTGGACATACTCTTTTACAGAGGTTGGGCGTTTTGTGGAGAAAAGTTGGGTGACAGATTTTTTAACAAAAGTTTGGGGTCTGACAAAAGCATTATAAGGGTTTAAGAAAGGGAGATCAGTAAGGGAAACCTTACTGTCATCAGGTAGGTATTCAAACTCATACAAGTATTCAAGATTAGAAGAGGAAGAGGAAGAAGAAGAATTTCTGCTGGCAGACGTCATTGATGGAACTAAAGAAGAAGTAGCAGAAGAATAGGTAGTAAACAGACGATTCATACTTCAAGAAAAAGTCTAGGATTTAAAAAGTCTGGGGTTTTCCTTTTCCTTTCTACGACAAAGATTTCCTTTGCAAAATAAGACCTTCAACCAATTTTGATTAATAAAATTCTGTATATTAGGGAAGATAAACCGAGATACACTGCCAACACATGGGCCAAAATCTCAAGGTACTTTTATCCCACTGATACAAAATTCTTTTAACCAAAATAGTTAGTGAAGTTTCTGATGTGGAGGATCCTGAGAAGGCAACCACAGAGCATACGCTTCAATTTTTTCTTTTAGAAAAGATTTGAAGTAGTGTTGGAAAAGAAGTTCCCAGAAGGGGGTTTAAGCTAGAATGGAAGACATGGCTCTGATACCACTAATTCAGACACTAAGTGGGTACAAACACACAGTAGATTAGGATCGAAGAGAGAACACAACAATAAGGAATTATAAAACAAGAGACTGGAATATTATTGCAACTTACTTAGGCTTGGTTTACAACGGGGGTAGCAACCCCTATTTATAGGCGTACAAGGGAAAGCCATTACATCATTAGTGACGTAACTGACTGAATACCTCAGTGTAATTTTTCCTTAGGGCAATAACTTCCCTTGTGACTTTTTAAACTAACTACTGACTAATATTTCTACCTTTACTATTACACGAAGACTAAGACTTTCACATCCTTTCCTAGTGACACAGTACAAGACTACAGTACAAACATATAATTTCATTGTGTCACCAGGAAAGGATGTGAAAGTCTTAGTCTTCGTGTAATAGTAAAGGTAGAAATATTAGTCAGTAGTTAGTAGAAAAAGTCACAAGGGAAGTTATTGCCCTAAGGAAAAATTACACTGAGGTATTCAGTCAGTTACGTCATTAATGATGTAATGGCTTTCCCTTGTATGCCTATAAATAGGGGTTGCTACCCCCGTTGTAAACCAAGCCTAAGTAAGTTGCAATAATATTCCAGTCTCTTGTTTTATAATTCCTCATTGTTGTGTTCTCTCTTCGATCCTAACCTACTGTGTGTTTGTACCCACTTAGTGTCTGGATGAACAGGTCTACACTTCGTGTGGACAATAGTGTTTCATTCTTTTAATCCATTAGAAGTCCAAACATCACAAATGTCCAAAAAATCTTTGAACAACAATAAGAGTTACAAAAAGTATAATCTACCTTAGTTATTTTAAAGGAGTACCAAATATTCAACTAATAGAAAGCCAGATATTGCTCACCGATACAGAAATTGCTGTGATCCTATAGGTTTTCTATCAAATTCTTGACCTGCAAATAAAGTTAATTGATGGAAAAATCAAAATTAGAAGTTACAACAACAAAAGGTATAACATACCTAAATAATGAAATGACATACAGACTGAAACCCATGGCTGAAAATCATGTAATATTTCATAGAATATCCACTCATAGAATGATGACAAGAATAAGATCCAGAAAAAATTGGACATCTTGATAACGAATTCCACCATTACAAGAAAAAATAAATAATTAATATTGTTCGATGTCTTGCTTGTTCTTCATATGGATTATTATATTAATAGTTGTTGAACACACAAACAAACAAGACTATAATACTCCTTACTCCTCACTTTCTAATACTCACCAAAGCAACCAACCAGACCAGACAACAAAATTCCTCAAAACCTGTCACAAAAACAACAAACGAAAATGAATACTTCACGATTTCAGAATAAAGCCACAAAAACGAACATGCAGAGAAATCAGGAAAGGAAAAAACATCACCAACTAAAAACAGTAGCCCTGAATGAGTCTACTCACAGATCGAACACAAAAGCACACAATAAAACCTAAATGCGAGAAATCATCAAAAAAACTAAATGTTATGGAACGAGCGGAGTGATGATAAAGTCACAAAAGCACACATGCAACATGGAGAAGGAAAAACATATGGAAATACTTTTGGATCGTGTCCAGGTCGAGGCCCAATAGATTTGTGGGACCCAGAACCAAATTTATCGGTGGCGGCCTAAGTTCCTCGTCTGGCTTTGGGATCTTAACCTGTCCCATGACAGAATTTTTAGGCCTGAAATCTCACAATCAAAGCCGCCCCATCTGGGCCTTGGTTCCGGCTCACCAGATTGGGCTTTCAGTGACAGAAAACCTTTGATTTCGGGGTTTGGTTATGGTTGGCTTCATAGTGGAAGGACCTCAGGAGAGAGAGGAAGAGAGAGGGAGACAGCGAAGGTCCGAGAAGATGCACTGTCGGAGCTGGGAAGATATTCTCTTCGTTGGAACAGAAGGAAGTGGCCGGAGTGGGGCGCCACTCGCTGGAGAAGAAAGGTGGAAGCGGTGGTGTTTTTCGGTGATTAAGGGACGAGAGAGAGGGGTGTTTCGGTTAGGGAAGGAGATGAGAGAGAGGCCCGTTTGCAAAGGGGAGAAAGGAGAATAAGGGAGATGGAGAGAGATGTACACGTGTTTCTTTTTTCGCCAGGATCACACCACATGGGTCAGTAAGGAAAATTACAATTATAGGCAACGGGGCAGTTTGTATGGCCAGATTTAGAGGGCTGAAATGGTCCAAATTGGGAAAAAAATGGCAAGCAAAAAATCCCCCGAACGGGCAAACTGTTGCTTATTATAGAGGAGGAGGATATATTCACAGATTGTAGCTAGCTAGCTAGCTAGCATTTCAACATTAATCCTTTTTCTCAAGTTTTTTGATATTAAGTACCAGCAGTAGTATATGCTATTCATTCTGCTATTCCTTCGTCTGAAGTCTTCAACATTAATCCCCATTTTTTTTTTAATAACCGGATGTCCAGAATAATTTGCGTGCAACTCGATTAATTCTGAGACCCTGAAGATAACGATCGAGCATAACCCCATTGTCCCAAGGTTTGGGATGGTTACCTTTTAACTTCCTCATCAGTTCTTTTCAAAAAGGGGGAAAAAAAAAAAAAAGTCCTCAAAGCTTATATCCAATATTTGAACTTGTTTTTTTTTTCTTCCAAAAAGTTAAAAAGTAATACTCCTACAGTCCTGTAGAAAAACGTGCACGAGATTTTGAACTGATGATTTATACGATCAATGCTAGGCAATAATTCGCATGGAAACCATCAACTTGTAGTTGGAGCCCAACCGTGGGGAACAGACATTTCGTTCCCCACAGTGGAAGTTCGGAAATATATGAATTTCAGTCCTGAAGAAATTAAAAAGCTGATTCTAGGAGTTCAGAAATATGGGAGACGATATATATCTTTGTAGTCCTTATAATACATGTCAGAACAAGGATACGTTTTTGGGTACAAACAGGGTGAGGGACACGTGGTGCCCGGCGCGCAACTGAGCTGTCCAAACATATTTTGGATGGCCAGGATTTGAGAGAGTGTTCAGCTAAAGAGGAGAGAGGGCATTCAAAATTGGGCCGTTCAAAATACGTTTGGACGGCTCGGAAGCGCGCCGGACACCGCCGTTAGTGGCGGAGCCAAGATTTTGTAACCCAGGGGCGGCTTAACAGACATATATTTTTTATCGAAACGTATAGTAGTTATATCGTAAGGTTTTTATTTTTCAATTCATTACATTTATATATTGAATTGATTCTTCAGACTATTTTAATTATTACGTGCTTATTTTTTACTTATGAAAGAAATTGAGAAATGAGAGTGTAAAATAACAAGTTTTTTTATCAATCGAAGCAAAATTATTAAGATTATAAGTAACTATACACGAATAATTATCAATAATATTTAAAATCAAGCATATATAAAATAAATTTTTTTTAATTCGGACCCCTACACACCTACACACCTCCGCCCCTGGCACCACGTGTCCCATACCCTATTTGCAGCCAAAATTTTTTCCAAAGAAGTCCATCCATGAGTCGTTTAGACTGAATACAAAAATGATAATTGATCAATTGTTATATTTTGCTGTCGAAAAATTAAATTACAAATTTTACATTGTCAATTTTTTACATCATCCAAGCTACTTAATTTATATCAAGAAATGAGAAGGATATTACTCACTCTACTTAAATGAGAAAAAATTCTTTCCACCTTAGGTGGAAACCATATATGGTTCCACCACGCATTGCGAGCCCCACCGTGTATTTTTTCAATAATCTGAACAGTTCATCATGGAGGGCCCGCATTGTAGTACATTAGCACAAAAAAAAATCATATTTATTGGATATCGTTAGGTATATTAAAAATTAAATCTTAGTTTATAAAATAGATGGCTATGGATAGTTTAACTTTAAACTTATCTACCATTCGATTTTTTAAACCAAACTTGAATTTTTCATAAGTCCACTATAGCACTTTCCAAACCCATCTAGTCCACTTCTAAGTTTCATAACCCACTAAGTCCACTAATAATTTTAATGACAAAAATACCCCACCTAAGAAACAAGGGTCTTGTTTGGCTAACACGAAAATATATATTTTCCATTTTTTTCCCGTTTTTGTTGCAATCAAGCCGCCGCCGCCACCGCCACTGCCGCTGCTACCACCACCGCTGCCACCGTGGCCATCGTAGCCACTGCCACCGTTGCCGCTGCCATCACGCCACATATAGCATTATATGTGTAACAAAAAACATATTTTTTCATTTTTCTCGATTTTTTCATTTTTCTCAGTAAAGAAGATCATCTATAACTTATATTTTCACGTATAAGTCAGAGAGGCCGCTACGTGAACCAATTCAATAAGTGATCGACAACGGAGTATATACCGTTATATATACGGCAGAAGCTGATATATAACGTTACACGATACAAAAGGTCATATATAACGTTATATGTTCTCCTTATTAAATAACATAGAATATTTCTAATCTAGAATGTTATATATAACAATATAACGTTATATTATTCTATCACTCTCTAACTAAGAATGTTTTTTAAAAAATGACATTAAATAACAAAAACACACATATAACCTTACATATTTTTTCAAAAAACACAATCTGTTCTAACCTTATATGTCTAGCCCTAAGAAAAAAATACATATACCCTTATATATTTATTCAAAAAACTTCAAATCTCCAACCCTAGGAAAAACACACATATAACCTTTTGTATTTACTCAAAAACCTCCAAATCTGATGATAACCGGACACGGGACAAACAAAAGACTAGATCCGTCCCGATCGGATATATTTTCGGTCCTCCATCCCCGCCTCAATGGAGATCTGATCGGAGATTTGGATATTCGAATGTAAAAAAAAAAAAAACATTTGAACTCTGTTTTTGATTTCAAGCTCCAAAAACGATCCAATACCGAAAAAGATTCAATCTTTCATCTCCAATACACATCGCAAAAAAATAAAATAAAATTTGAGATACACATGTCTAGTACAATATTATGAATATGTAATAGAAACCCACAAATTTAAGAAGAAAAAACGGGAAAAGGAATTATCACGGATGACACCGATGGCCTCCTCGTTGCCGTTGATCTTGGATCGTAGGTAGTGATTGATGAGTTCTTTGTCGGTCGGACGGAATGAGTACCCTATCGGAAGAGATCTCAGGGCCATAAGTTCTCTCAAGGGCATAACTTCCATTTTCAGAGAGGCAAAAAAAGAGAAATTATATAGAGATGAGATGGAGAAAAGAGACGGTAGTTTTCTTTTTCTTTTTGATGTTCTTTATCTGATCGGGAGAATTCAGTGGGGTTTTGGTAGAAGCATCAGCGTGCGAAAATGTGTAACGAGAGAGAGAGGAGGTTTGCTACAGATTTGTTTTTTTTAGGGTTTCTCTCCGTATGATAGCTTATATAGGAGGGCATTTTTGTCTTGATAAATTTTTTTTTTTAAAGTGGACTTAGAGCCTTACTAAACCATATTAGTGGACTAGAGAGGTTTCAAACATTAGAAGTGGACTAACTGGGTTGCAAGTTCTCTATAGTGGACCCTAGACCAATTTTTTATAAGTATTACTACTTTGATGGGTAACTTCTTTTTCAAGGTAGTCATAAATAGAAGATTAGATTCTAGTTGCAACATATATTGTTGATATGAGAACTATGATACAACTGACTTTAAAAATGCAAAAAAAACAATGGCCTTGTTCGTTTGCTAGTTTTGGGTATTTTAATTTTGGTAGTAAATGGAGAAAGAAATAGGATAATAATTGAAGAGATGGGTAATGCCACGACCCAAACCCATAGGTTAAAGCGCTAATGACCGGCCAGTGAGTCTACGTCACCCTAGGCCTATCCTAATATCCTAATAAGCCAATTTAGGGAATTCATAAAATCCTCCCACCAAAATAGTTTTCCTTAAGAAATTCAGTAAGCTGTGGAAGCACAATTTCAATAATTCCAACATATTCTAGTTCTATGTGCGGAAATAAATATAATTGCTTAACAATACCTGCAAATAACCATAGCATAACCTGACTGAAACAAGCCGGCTATCAAAATTCGAAAGTCTTGAAGTCAAGTCCTCACAACTCTATACTCTCATCAAAACAATATTACTATATAGACATAAGATCTGATCACCAAAAAGACTTTGGCTTGAGAGCAAAGCCAAGTCCAACTATTGCTGTTAACCTAAAAAGTATGATTTTTGAAAAACTCCATAAGCTAAAGCTCGTATGAAACATGGCATATCTAGTAAACACTTTAAATCATGGATACAACAAACATCTTATAAAAAGTGTAGTCATACTCTTCAGTATCGAACATGTAAAATGTACTTCCTTTCAAAGATAATCAAATCTCTAAGTCCATAATAAAATGAATTCAAGCCTTTATGAATCCAAGCCTTTCAATAGACTTATGTTAAAAGCAATAATTATTAGTCATCAGCTCATTCACAAATGAAATTCAACTTTTCAGGATAAAGCAGAAAACCATCATGATATTAAAAATATCACATTTCATAATACTCGTCGATTTCGCACATCTTTTATGAACAAGTTTCAACCAGAATCTAGAGGAGCAACCTCTAAAGTATACAAGGGAATGACGTCAAACCATCAGGATGCCTGGTTAATATCCCCCAACCTTATAACTCCAAATCCACTTTGTCTATTTAAAGTCCTCAAGCACGCACACTTGTTCAGATGTATGGACAGAAAATATACATTTCATCAAGTCATGTAGCAAGTTAATAAATATCCATGATTCTACTTAGAAAACATTTCCAAGATATTTCACCTGCAATGAAATATTTAAACAACGCATATAAACAAGATATGCATGTTTAACCTTGATCCTGAAGACGCAACTAATCTCTACTCGAGTCTTCATTTACCTCGTACTAACAATTACATGGCCCTAAAGAGAATGCCATGAACATCGAAGTATAAATACAAATAATACACGAAGTCCAAACATACAGTCCAATTCAAGTCATCTAAGTCATGGCTTAGAGCTGATTTGTTACTAGGGGTAAAACGGTCATTTTATGTTCCAGAGTCAATCTATCCAGGCGCATATGATGCACGGACACGGACGCGGACACGGACACCCAAACCGACACCGGGACACGGAAATTCTAAAAAAATGGGGACACGGATACGGCGGGGGACACGCCACGTGTATATATAAATAAATAAATTATTATTGTTTAGAACCCAAAAATTTTACAAATGGGCCAAAATTTTTTTAAAAATTACAGTTTGACCCCCAATTTTTTCAAAAATTACAGTTTGGCCCCCAAAATTTTTAAAAAATTGCAGTTTGGCCCCTGCCGTGTCCCCATCGGTGTCCCCCTGAAAAATTCAAATTAAATTATGGGACACGCCACGTGGCGTGTCCCGTACGTGTCCTCATATCCGACACTGCGATACCTCGACCTCTAGAGGTATAGGTACTTCATAGCCAGGCGCTATGAACTCATATCTCTCATCTTATCAAATATGGTCCAAAAATCATAAATTACACAAAACTCAAGTATAAAACTCAGTTTTAAAACGGTTATGACTAAAAAGGTCATTTTAGCAAACATCGAATCCCATGGGCAAATTAGTCATTTTAAACCTCTTAACTACAAAGTGTAAAATTGAAGTATCCTAATTATTCAAAACTTATATTCCCGTAATTTTTACAAAAAATCAATAAGAATTTATAAAAAGTCCTTTTTTGGCATAGAAACGCAACACAATGGATCGGAGGTTCAACAGACTCTAATGGTAAAATAGTAAACACAATTCCACCTTCAGATCACATGGAAATTCTGGGTAAAAACTTAGTTTTGTCAAAAACTCTCAAAAACTTATGCATGCAAGGTATTTTTTAAGAAATAAAAACAATACTTTATTCATCTACTAAAATCTGTCACCCTTTCTTTAAAAAATCATAACTTATTTATATAAGGTCCAAAAATATTCAAACCAGCGCCCGAACTTGCGTAACATCCATGTGTATCTACTGTAAAAATTGAAAGATTAGTTATCAACCAAATATTCTCCAGATTTCAAAAGAACAAGCTGTTCTATAGAAAAAATAGAGCAGCCAAACATGTTTTAGTAGAAAATCCATAACTAATTCATTTCAACTCCAAAAATTTTGAAACCAACGCTCAAAGTTGCGAAACGTAAAGTATTATCCTCAGTAAAAATATCAGATTCACAAATTTAGAGGATAGTTCCCAGAAATCAAAAGAAGATGGCTCTGCCCAGATTTCGAAACATATGTATCAGTCCATATTCCGAAAATCATAACTAATTCTGTGTTGATCGGTTTTGCATGTTCTTGGTATCAAAATCTTCGTCTTTAAACGTACTTTAAAAGTTATGCAGACTTCAAAAATTGAATCATAGCAGAAGGGTTCTCAAAATACGAATTTCTCAGAGGGTAATAATCTGTCTTTAGAAATTGGAGTTGTTTTGCCTAATCTTTTTGAGGTAATCAACTCCTAACACCTTATAACCCTAACCACATACGAAGAAGGTGATACTAGATGTCCAGAATCAGGGGTTTAAAGATCCCTAATCCAAATTATTCACATAAAAATGGCCAGAGAAAATAATTACCTAGTTGATCTCGAAATTTCCGGCAAGGTCTGTGATCTTCCGGCAAGATTTGGTAGAGAACTCTCTCCCTCTCTCCCTCTCTCTCTCTCTCTCTGTCTCTGTGCCGACCCACCTCCTCCCTTTCTTTTCTTTTTGTTTCCTTTTTCTTGCAAAAATACTAATGTAATAATATGATTATATGAGTAATTATATGGGGAAATTGCAGAACAGTGGACAAAAGGGCAAATAATGCCTAGGTCATGGACTGGTTTTTAGGAATTCAAAAGTCATGGGAAGGAGAAAAATATTTCCCCATACATGGAATTCAAAACAGAGGTGTACAAAAATACCCCTTTTCCTACCACACGACGTCGATCCCCTTCTCTCTCTATTCCCTCACCAAAACGTGAAACCCTCCCCACCCAAATCACTCGGAAACCCTCGCTGAAACCCCCCCTCCCTCTCTCTCTGTTGCTCTCTCCCTCCATCCCGTTGCTCCCTCTCTCCTCCTCTCTTTCTTGCCAACCGACGACCAAAGAGCAGCCATCTTCCTCGATCAGGTTTCGGAATTCAATGGGTTTGAAGTTGGGTTCCAGTGCTGATTTGTTGAAAGTAAAGAGCTAATTCCTCGAGTTCCATCCTCGTCCAGGGTAAGAGTTCTTGACCTACACAACTTAAATTTTATCTCACGCACTTACTATTATTTGTTCCAGTGCTTTATTGCTGTTTTGGCCACACTCTTCAATTTTATCTAGGTTTAAACTTCGAAATCCCCTTGCTTCCGAAATCCCCTGGGTTGGAGATATTTTTTACTGTCTTGCCGTCTGTAACATGTATGTTGCTTACGATTATTAGTTGTTTTGCTTTGTTTGGGTTAGTATGTCGTGCAGAGGTTTGTTCTGACAAATTTTGTGGATTTGTAATTTTTTTGTTTGATTTTGCTGTGGAGATTGATATAGGGGGCCCATTGATATATAGAACATAGAACTTCGATTTTCAGTTTCCCATCTCTTTTTCTGTATGCCATTTGTGGTGCGTCTGTTTATAACCTCTTCTCTTTTATATGTTTCCTTTGCCATTTGTAGGGGCCTGTATCAAATGTTATAATGATAGCCCAGAGCTGTTTCGCAACAGCAGATTTTGATGTTTTTTCCAGTTTGTCCACTATATAAGGGCATTGAATACATGCCATTTGTTAGCCATTGGATATTAGGCCCACTAAATTGGTGGTTCATGTTTATCATGCATCTGAATTGAACAATTGAGTTCCATATACGGTTACAAAATTGTTGCTTCTCTCAACTAGGCATCATTCTTGACTAACATGTGACATGTAATTTGTTTTGCTCTTATTACGTTGTGAAGAATGCTTATCTCTGAAACTCCATTTGTCACTTGACATTTCTATCTGTAGACGGCAAGAAAAGACCATTACAAAGCTTGTTGATATGGAGACAGATAAAGTTCTTGGAGAATCCATGTGTGGGCCGGATGCGCATGAGATTATGCAGGTATCAGTTGTCTTTGTTCAATTATGGGCTGCATGATTGCTAGTCTACAAATAAAGAAAGGAGTAGAGAATAAAAGAGAGGCCATTTTTTATGTGTTGAACTTCAGCTGCAAAGGAGGGAGGAATATTAACATCTCCATTCATAGCCTAGATGTAGGTTTACATAATCCATGCATGAGGCCCTCAAACTCAATAGTCAATACTAGCTGATGGAGCCACAATTGCATTCATAGTACTTAAGTTGTGAAGCCATGAATGAATTGCATTTCCATCGACAACATATCGCCATGTATCCTTCAAGTAATGGCATAGCTCATCCCTTAACGCAATTGGAATGGAAAGGAAATGGGTTGGCCTCACAAAATCTTGAATGAACGACTTCACAAGGATTAAAAAGCTTGTCCAATGGGCTACTTAGCAATTCATTTAGAATGATTTGAGTTTTATTGTATTTATCATGTGAAGGCATTTACTATATTGTTTGTTTGATACGTGTAAAATGCTCTATAATGCTCCCACTCTTGTTCCCCAGATAAGTTCTCTTGCGTTCTCGCTCCCGCTTTCACATTATATGGCTTAGGGCTAGACCACAACTTCGCAATCTAAGTCCACCACAAGCTCTGGTTTCCCTTCTTTCAACCAAAAGACCAGTATCATTGCATATGTCTAAGCCATTGATGCCATTGAAGTTTCAAGCCCTTTGCTTCTGTAAGTTATTGCACAAAGAATTATGGGGTTTGAGTTAGAACTTGCACAGTACTAGCTAGTTTAAGAGAGCTGCCACTGGTTTGAAGGTTTTTCCATTCAGCTATGGCTGTTGGCAGTTTTAATTGAATATTCCAGTTTTGTGAAGATTGGAACTTAGGTCCGTTCACGGGTTAGGTTGTCTGGTCTGTTCAAGTTCGTTTTCAATGCATTTGTTTATGATAATTTTTCCCACTCATGATCATGAAAGATGGTCAAGAATATTAAACTTTCTTACCGGCAACTGCATTTTGAGGGATGATCTATCTGGCATATGAAAGCACATTATGAGGTATTTGTCCGTGTGGAAAGTGGAAGGGGTCTCTCTAGAAACTTCTTTTTCTTTTTCTTATTAGCGGGATAGTTTTTTTTCCCCTCCAATTTGGTGGTGTCTGTGCAAAGAACCAACAAGTTTGTGTACACCACCACCTTTTTTGTTTTAGAGCAACACTCATAAATTCATGGGTGTTGTACGCTTCCTTTGTGTTTCAGTATCTGCATCTTGTTCAGGGTTATAGTATTAGAAAGAGGTGGTTAAAAGTGTGGACCTTGGCTCATCTTTATTTTATGTGGTTAGTTTATGGGGCAAAGGAATTGTTGCTTCTTTGGAAGGTTATGAGTAGCAGACTTTGTTGCTATTGGTTGCATGACTAAGAATTTTATTGAGGCTAGGAATACTATGTTCTGTATGGAGTCTTTTTTTCCTTAAAGTTCCTTGCATTTTTTAAAAATATGTCGAGGTAAGTGTATGGGTGATGGGTTTGAGCCACATAACCAAATTTGTCACTTGGAATCCTCTGTATCAAATGATGTACCTTGTGTGAAAATATGAGACATCCACCCACTCAATACCCAATTCTAGGGTCTCCTTAACCTATTCTCCAAAAAGTATAGGCTTTTCTTAACTTTGCATCAATCAAACGAAAAAGAGAATCCATATTTGGCCAAGTTGGACGGCATGTCTGCCTCTGAACACAACTTCTAGATTACAGAGACTCATCATTTCGTTGGTCAAAAACCATGCCAATGTCCATTGTTTTCCCAAAAGCACACCTAGTAGTACTTATCCTTGTCCACATATTTCCTAGGGCAAATAACGGAACAGTGGAAAGAAGGCAAATATTGCCCAGGTGATGGACTAGTTTTTAGGAATTCCTAAGCTATGAGAAGGAGAAAAGTAATTCAAAAGACATGGGAATCAAAACATATATGGACAAAATTACCCCTTTCTTCCAAGACGACGTCGTTCGTGTCTCCCACGGAGTTTTCCCACTTCCCAGTCCCCTCCCCACTTAAGTAAACCCTTCTGCAAAAACAAGAACGTAAACGCCATCTCCTCCTCCCAAGGGTTTGCTCCCCCTTCATCTCCTCTGTGCTCGTCTGGTCCGAAATAACCCCGCCGACACACCCGCCTCTGCTCCTCGCTCCAACGCCCGCTCCCACCAGGTTCGCCCATCTCTCTCTCTCTCTCTCTCTCTCTCTCTCTCATCAATTTTTATTTTTTGTTGATTATTTTGTGTCTTTGTATGGGATAATGGCTGCTTCCTCTCATATGTGCTTTTCTACGGTATTTCACCATTGTTTTTCATCATCTTATTATTATTGTTTTCCGAGATTCAGAAATTTTTCTGTATTAATTGATGTTGATCTCAATTGTCTCTGTGTGTGTTGATCTTGTTGAAGGGAAATGCTTGATCTTTGTGCTCATATCTTTTACGTGTTACTAGATTTCTGTAAAACCTGATTTTGAAATGGTTGAAATTAGATACTCCACATCCTTTGTTATTCTTTGGCCTTTTTTAAAGGTCGGTGCTATTATTTTGGTAAAAAAATAAACCACTTTCATGTCTAATTTTTTTGTATTTTTTGGCACACATCAATCAACCTCTAAATTGATACGAGAACAATCGGAAAAAATCAGAACAATAGTGCTTTTGAATCGAAAAATTAACACGGTTTTCCAAAAAGGATGATAGAAATGAGATGGAGGGAGTATATGAAAGGGAATTGGATGAGGCCATCAACTGTATGAATGTTGAATTCGCGTAAACATTCCCCGCAAAGCCTCTCCACTCTTTTACTCAAATGCTCATCAAATTATTTTTAGACTTAATACTCCTTTACTCATTTTGCAATCAAATCGAGATGGACAACTGTTTATTTTCCCCTTATCTCGTTCCAAATGTTGAAGTCTATTTCGTGGGTTTCAATTTTACGACCGCTCTTTACTCAAACTTGTGCTTAAATCTAAATTTATCCATTTCTAATCCTTTTGCTCAAATGTAAGGAAAAAGTTTGAATAGTGGCTGTATATGGGCTAGGAAATCCAGATAACTCAGTAAGTCAGTATTATAGGGGTAAAATCTTCTATGAACATCATGGGGTCTGAAGACCCTGGATTTAGGAACTGGATTTTTATTGCATTGGACAAGCATCACAGAACAGCAACAATTGTTAGGGCTACTAGTCTATTATGTTAAGTAAGGGAATGGTTCCTAATAAGCATAACATGTCACTTTAACTGCATTTGGATCTAAGGATTTTTTGGCGGGAAACGAAAAGGTAAAGGAAGAGTTAAGAATAATGGAGTAAGGTTGATAGACATGATAAAGAATAATGCAATTAAAAAGCTAAATTTTCCCTTCCATTTTCTTTT